>JAJHUR010098725.1:0-19006 GCA_027495735.1 Lutjanus campechanus | reverse complement strand
TCTTTGCTTTGGACAGTGACCTTCAAAACTCGCAGAACAACTTGAGGATCAAACCCACAACCTACCACAACTACAGTGTGAGCAATCTTATCAGCTGACTGGACTTCCTTTCTTGGCGTTTGTGAGTCTTTGTTTTGGACAGCAACCCTAAAAACTCACAGAACAGCTGAGTAATTGAACCCATAATTTCAGAATGTCTAGGCAGTCCTTCAGTATACTGATACTAACAGGCTGCTGGGTTCAGCTCTATATTTAACATACATATAACACAGACATTCTCATGTGACTCATGGCAAGAAAGCAAATAAGCGTATTTATCAGGGTTGATACCAGTATAGAAAATGCCTTGGATTCAGTATGTCAGTGTATACAACAATATATCACAAAATAGGACCCTGCTTCTTCATGCAAAACACAATGCTTTTGCTTTAAAAAAAATAAAATAAAAGAAAGAAATTTCCAGCACCAGCATGTTATGCCAGCTTCACTTACAGAAATAAATTAAATGATTAAAAGAAATGACAAAGAAACAGAAATTTGATTATGTGAGCAATGCTAGAGAATGATTCATTTAATTTTAATATAAAACATGCAAGCACAATTCTAAAATGAATTAACATGAAATGTGTGACACAGTCCTGTGATGACGCTCATGATCACAAAAATAAAATGCAGTCAAACAAAAAGTCATTTAAACGTGTATGCCCACACTCTGAATAGATCAGATTGTCTTTGGCTTTTGTTGTTGTTGTACAGCAGCCCATCGGCGGCAGCTTAAAAAAGAGACAAGGCCACACTGAGGCTTGGATTAATGTTGCTGGCGGACTCCAGGTGACAGCGCTAAGCTTGCGTGTGCATGTATGGCTCATGCACGGCTGTGTTTAACACAAGGCAGAGATGAGAGCGGTCTTGTAAAAAGTCTCTCATTTGATTCTGGACTAGCTGGGCTGGATTCAGAGGTTACAGTTTAAAGCTGTTGGTGAATTAAAATTTGTTAGGAGAAGTGTTAACCTTTAGTGTTGCAGTTTTTTGACGTCCTAACATGTCCCTTCCTCTCTTTTTTCATGCAGGTCTGAGCAGACGCCTCAACTCAGCACTTGTCTGTGTCATCCGTAAGTGAAGACAGCTCTTCAAGTTAGGTAAGCTAATGAAAAAAACATAAATGTGAATAAACGAGGCTACAGCCACGCTAGCAGCTCTATACTTAGGCATAGCGATGCTTTGAGATACATGCTAATGTCCGCATGCTGACAAGCTCTCAGCAACCATGCTATCACTCTGATATGAAGAAGGCATAAATTAATAATTCGTGCTCAACATAAAATCACATTCATGAGCAGCAAATGCCTCTGGTGTATTGAGTTAGCATTGAGTTAGCAATAAAACTTGAGCTAATGGACAAAGAGCATTAGGGCGCACATGTGATGTGTGCCATGTCTGTGTGTGTATGCGCTTATCTGGAGGCGGTCTGATAGAGTTTGGGTATAAATAAATGACTTCAATTAAAATATGTATTTATATTTAAATATGTTTTTATATTATTCAAGTAATTTGCATACAAAATAGGTCAACCTGACCAGCAAACAAAATATTTAAGCCGTGGTAACACTTCAAAAGCAGCCCAATTCTGCAGGAAAACTGCAGACCTGGCAACCCTGTCGGGCAAGATACCGAACTACAGATTAGCTCCATTGCATAGTGTGAATGTGTGGGAATGGGTGGATGTGACATGTAGTTATAAAGCACTTCGAGTGGTTGACAGATTAGAAAAGCACTATATAAAATGCAGTCCATTCCATTCCATTTTTCTGAACTGGATAACATCTGCAGTATCATCGGTTTTTACAGTGGATTAGTCAATTTTTATAATACTTTTAAGGGATCACATTGAGTTTAACAACTAAAACCCCCAGGATATCTTCATGAAAATAAAGAACACAAATTAATAATGTGACAGCACTAATTACTGATTTGAAAATGTATTAAATTGTCCAAATGAATTAATTTCTTTCTCCATGACAGCTTTCAGACTCCATAGTTTACTGTGTTAGCATAATACTTGCTAGTTAGCAGCATGGAAGTGTCATTAGTTTTGCAGATATTTGGTCATAAGCTGAAGTGTTTGACTTAATAATGGCACAAGATGAAAAGTAGTGCAGTTATTGAGACATTTCATTCTACACATATGTAAGTGCTAAGTTAGCTGGCCTGTCTGTGTAACCAGAAAGCAGCTGCGCGCACGCCCCTTGAATCGAGTTGTAGGTTGCCAGGTTGCGATGACAGATGTGTAGAATCTGGCAACTTGGCTCAGGTCACACAAACCTTATGGATCCGTTATATTGCGATTATATATATTAAAGTTTGAGGGCCATGCAAATTATGGGAGTTTCCTGGGAGAAACAATAAAACCAGAGGGCTTTGGGAGATATTGAAATACAGGAGAAACCCAGGAAAAAGTGGAGTGTTGGCAGATCTACGTGCACATATCCTCTTTTGATTGAATGTGGGACTTAAAGTGTGATATTTTCATCCTGCACCTAAACAACTAGAAGTAAAAAGCAACAACATATAAGTCTGGACTGCTGCCAGATGTTATACTATGCACTCTTTCTACTCCACTGACATTTCACACTCTGCTTTCCCATGACTCATGGGGCCCCGGGAATCAGATGTAAGTGGCTGCACTCAGCCAGATGATTAGCTTTGCTGTTCGTGGATATATAATAGAGGGGGAATTATGTTCAGCAACATGTGGGAAGCTAGAAGGGGCGATTGTTTGGGTTGATGTCATGCAAGATATTTTTACCGCCAAAAAGCAGTCATTAACGTGAAACTCCAAGATGTTGTTGCTACTAGAATGTGCTTGACTTTCATGCGAAGAAATGAAATGACACAGGGAGTGGATAAATGTAGATTTGGCTGTAAATGTTGTTTCAGAATAGTCTTCTGTTTGTGTCTATATTTAGCTCATGTTAACAATGCGTTGGCCCCCAGCCACAGAGGTTTAGCGTCGTGGTTGCATTTGGCGGCGTTAATGAAAGGGTGTGTTTGTTTGTGGGTGTGTGTGGTTGAGTTTTTGTTCATGTGTTCAGTTGGTTGTTGCAGGGTGTGTCTGTAGGTGTGTATGAGTATGGGTGTGCAGGGCGTGGGCTGTCAACAGTCATAATAATCCCCGTAGCCATGAAGGACGCGAGAATATGCGGGATGGCTTGGGAGGGAGGGACTGACAGTGTAGATCTCAGTGTTGTGCGAAAATGTCAGTTGTTGCTCCCTTTATTTTTGCAGAAATAGCTGGTGAAATGTCAATCTAGTTTGTTTCTGATTGGAGGAATTGAGTTACAATTATCCCCTGTTACAGTTGCCCCCGGTCTCCCCTTTACATCTCCACCTGAGGTTTGGGAACCCCTTACAGGAGCCACAGAATATATGGTGTTGCAAGATGGTTAACAGAATAAGAAAACTAGTTCTACTAGACAAAAATCTAATGATTTCTTTGACTTTTCTCTTGTTTTTGCTTTTGTTTTGTGAAAGAATGAATATTTTTGTACCTCTTTACACCTCTTAAAGGTGTTGAAATATACCAGTCTGAAGAACAAAAACTACTCTTTGCAGGAACTGCTTACAATGATGGAGTAGTTATTTGTTTATTTCAAGGTGTCATAAGAAAAAAGGAAACTGGAAACTGTCTATGTGTTTGTCTTTCTCCCTTGAAATCCTCCTGTAGCTGTTATAGTATCATAACAGTGCTACACTCAGATACAACCCCCATCAGCACCAGCCTAAAAGTCTAAAATTACATCATCAGCTCAACCAGCAACCAGCTATCGGTGTATTGATGAATTTAAATGGCTCGGCTCCAATTTGTGTCAGTGCAGTTAGGACGGAGGCCCGGGGCTGAGCCTGGAGGATCTGGTGACCTATTTCAGGATCCATAACATGGTCAAAGTCCGCTCTCTGCAGCCGGCATCCTCTCCTGACCACCACCAGCCCCTCCCTCCCCGCCCCTGGGTCTCATGTCACCATGGGAACGATGACATCACCGTGGGGTGGGGCTGATGTGTGCCAGGAAGCATTTACTCCTCTGATGAGATTGGGGGCTGAAGCTAAAGAGAAGGAAAAGCATGCAGGCAGCGAGAGAAGGGAATAAATCTGAGCAGCAGTCAGTTTGATTTATTATTCCACCTTAAATTGTCTTCAAGGGAGAAAATACAGTTTGCAGACAGACTTGACTCTAAAAATACTCAGTGAAACCATCCAAAATCCAATTATATCAATCAATTCATCACAATATGACATTTAAACTACAGCTCAGGCAAATTTGATTAGCAGGGTGCAGATAGCTCAAAGAAAAACATATTTTATGGCTTGGATTTAGGGGACTGTGGGGGATTATTTCTGCATAATTGAGATAGTTAAATTAGTATATATAAATATGAATGCATTAGGATGATGTCATTGTGGTCATTCTATTTTATCTGTCATTTCTAAATCACAAGAATAATATAGAAGTGGAAGTATAGTAGTAAAAAAAACTACAGTAATTTTGCTGACAGCTGATGGGATCTGACACAGAATCATGGCAGCATGACAGTTCAGGGTCATCTCATGGTGAACGCCTTCAGCAGACTTCTTAAAAACTAACCTGCCACATTGAGTGGATAAAGCACAGAAGATGCTTTTTAGCAGTTTTTGTGGGGACTGTTTCTTTTTCCTCTAAAAAGTAGTTTCACTTTTCTGCAACCTGTTCTCATTCCAAGTCTTCACATGCCAACGTTTGGTCACCATCCCCTCAGCATATGATACTGGACAAGGTACCCTTGAACAGCTGTATGAGGCGCTGCCAGAAAGCTTTTTTAGCACTTGGTTATCATTGTCAAATGGTCACAGTTTATAGTAGATAGCTTAGGCACAAAAACTCCTTGGATAGGTTAGAATAAGTACATTACATCAGGGTTTGATTGTCGACTATCAAAACCACTAGTTGACACTGTGCATCATTGTAGACTAATAATTCATCTTTTGTCAGCACAGTTAAATCAACAGAATTTAAGGTATTTAGGGAAGGAAAGACTCCCACTATTCCTTTGGGAAACCAATTGCATTGTTATTGCAGTACACCCAGCTCAGACCAGCTTTAGTCCAATCAGATCAGCCTCTCAGAGCAAATAAAGGACACTGCTATTCCACCTACCCCCAGGTTGGTCCCTTCTAGATTAATTAAACCTTTGCTGGTTGTATTTGAGACCTTTTTGATGAGAACTGATCATCATTATTGGGTGAACATTATATATATCTTCTATATATACAGTATATACAGTATCATGTGTCAACACTGAAGGAACACGCAAGGCAAAAGTCACATGTTATAGTGTTATACTTCAGTTATACTGGACAGGAACATGGACGGGACATGAACCCTGGTCACCTGTGTAAAAGTTCTGTGTTTGTTTGAGCCATCCTTCCACCCCACCTCCTCCAGATACAGACTTTCTCTGTCTTTATAGTACGTCGGAAGCCTGGTGCATCCCATGCAGCCGCGGAAGGGTTTACATTCAAAACGTCTATATTTGACGAGTTGGGAATGAGAATGGGCTGGGTTTAGTGGCAAGGTGTGAGGAGCATCAGGACGACAGTTACACTGAATGTAAATTGTGACACGATGGTTGTCATCAAAAAAATGGGAGAGAAGACCCGATACTCAAAGCAGTTATTTGATAGGAATGTAGATACCGCATAAGGTAATAATATTTAATTCAGTATGTGCGTATGCACATTAATATTAGGTTATACTGTCACATTGTCAGTGTTGTTTAATTCAGATCATTTTGCATGATGGGATGTAATTCACTAGCAATTTTGGTTTGATCTTAAATAAAATTAGCCTATGGGTACTTTGTTTATATTTTACAGATTTTTATTGTGATTTTGATTTTTATTAGATTGTAATATATTTGATTTCTCGTCATTGTGTCATTGTATTTTGAACAGATATTACAGCTTTATAAGAAACACTGCACCTGCTCTGATTCAACTGTCATGTTAATGTCAGTGCACCTATACTGCTGTCATTACGGTACTTAATCTGCAAGGAGTGGAATCCGCCCGGCACATCTTATGCATGGGCGTGTGTTTATGTGTGTGTGCGCGCGTGCCGGGCTCGTCATGCTTGTGTTCACCATATACACGGTTCATTCACACTTCGCTGGCAGCGCTCATTATACTTCAATCCCCCACGTCTTGCTGAGTCAACGAAACATAATCCGCCGTCTGCAGCTGCCGCTGCGGAAGCCGCTGGATTCTGGGTTGATTACAGGTCACAGCAACCTTGAGTGTCCCACTGTCCTCCTCATGTCGACTGGTTTAGTTTGACAGTTACACATCATACTCTGCAACATACTGTACAGTGACTGCATTTACATGGCTTGTCATATTCTAAATAATATGGTGCTTGGATGAAAGTTAGATTTTTATGAAACTTTTTATTTCATATTCCCATTTAATCAACAGACGAACTAGTTATCTTGTCATGGATACATAAAAATATATACATAAAACAATGTGTCATCAAGCAGTTGAAGTACAGTATATGACACAAAAATGTAATAGAATCATAGTTTTTGGACTGCGGCTAATAATTAATTTCATTATAGATTAATCTGCAGTTTATTTTCTTGGTTAATCAACTGAATGTTCAGTCTATAAAAAATGTCAGAATGTAGTTAAAATGTCACAGTTAAATTTATGAAATGTGAATGAACTAACTGCATCTGTCTGTATTATGTATTTTTAACATTTTGAGCAATAATAGTCACTAAAACTTAAAAAGAAAAACAACAGTTTCACGTACCTTTCTCCACAGAAATGAATAAAATGCTGGTATATAGGCTTACTTTATGGTTTGTTTGCTCATTTGTTTGTTTTTTAAGTTTTCTTAAAATCAAGAAGATCTCACAAACCCCAGTGGAGCTTTGGTGACTCACAATTGGGGCCACCAAGCTGGGAACCAGTGGACTAATCTAATAATCAACTAATACTTTAAGCCTTAATATGCATATCTAAAATGCCCTCCAGTAGTGCAGCTCGTATTTGAAAAACAATAAATGTGACTCAAACACCAGCTAATAGATTCCTGTATGATTTTTTTTGTATAGTTGCTTGAGTGTATAGTTGCTAAAAATGCAAATTCAAAACCTCAAACTGCTTTTCAAATGGAGGGAATATTAATATAATTGATGGAAGTTCACGTAGAACAGGAGAGAAAGAGGAACTCGGGCAAAATATCTTAAAAGAAATGATAAAATCATACCTAAAATTAGACACCAAGCTGATCCTACATGAGAACACGGTTTTCAAACACACACATTTACAGACAGAGACACACACTGACACACACTTGGGCGCTCACACAGAGGATTAAGGCCAGGTTGGCCTACTGAGACTGGCTGCCAGAGATTCCATCCTCCCTCCTAAATGGATGGTGACATTCCGATGTGAGCGGCGCTCCACGGAGGCGTGATGAGTGACCCAGATTGGGGGTGAGGTTGGTGGTGGTGGTGGCGGGAGGGGGGCACAGACGGGGAGGGAAGTGAGGTCGGATTAGGGATATAGGGTGGGGTTGGGTTGGAGTCGGTAAGGAAGAGGGATGCTGTGGCTGAAAGGTAGAGCTAAGTGTAGCGGGGCGGGGGGTCATGAGAGCGCTAGACAGCGGCAGCGTTGAAAGACAAAAGAAAGCGGGAGGAAAGAGGCGAAAGCCCACTCAAGTCAGGCGAGCCTCAGGCCTTCTGCCACACCTTCTCGTCTCAGTGAGAGATCACGCTGGCATGTGCAATTTAAGACATCAATACCAAGATGTAATGAGATTTGACATTCCTTTTCTGACTCACATGCTGTTGATTTAACCCTTTCAGGATTAGGACACCGTGGTGGTTCACATGCTGAGCTGCTGTGAGCTACCTGCTGGGTTTTAGAAAGCTTTCTGAAAATATAACAATCAAACATGATTTAATAGTCTGGTTTGGTATATTGGGGTTTATTTGAGAGTTGAAGGTTTGTTTTACCTGTTAAATGGTTCCAGAGATCAGTTCTGGCCTGCAGGTAATTGCCACATCAGTCTATAACTCGATTCTCCTGCTCATAAAAGTAATATTTTAATGAAGAAACAGTCAAAACTGTTTGCTATAGTTAAGTAACGGATAAACCGTTGAAATTGTTAGCTTAAAGTAATGGATAGCCTAAATGCTTAACTAAGTAGCCGAATTGATTAATGGTGGTCAAAGTCATGGATAGCCCTAAATCGTGGAGTTAGCCAAGTAACCTAATGTTTGAATGGTTGAAACAGTTACCTAAAAAGAATGGATAGGCATGGTCCGTTGGAGTAGTCAGCTTAAAGTCACACATAGTTTAAATGGTTAAGGTAATACTAGCCTTATGGCTAAATGGTTAAAATAGACAGCCAAAAGTAATTGCCACATCAATCTATAACTAGGTGTTCCTGCTAATAAAAACAATATTTTGCTGTATTATATCAGCTAACCACAAAGCAAATTGCAGACTGACCCTACAGAGTGTATGTAGAGTTATTATTTTCACCATCAGTGAAGAATTTACCCAACAAGACCTTCTGACTTTTAGTGTTATTATATTTGGCAAGATGCCCATTATTCACTTCATCATTTTCTGTCTAATACAGTAAGACTGGTAAACAGCTAAAAGGGAGCGACGAGCGAGGGCAATGTCGAATCATGTTAACTGCAGGAGGATGACAGGGCATGCCTGGAGAGTAAGGTCGTAGAGTGGGCAAACCCAGACATCAGGAGAAAAATGAACTATCTGACATGAGTTTAGAATCTAATGTAACTAGAAGTGTTTATTCATTGTTGTTTTTTATATTTATTACTATTGATTGCTCTTTGCAAGCCAGATTAACGCTCTGAGACCTTATAAAGTGGTACTCTCATTAAAAGTTAGAGAAGAAGTAAATAAGTAAATAAATAAATAATAGATCATTTAATGGTCGGAATTCAGAATTTCAAAGGCTTTCACTTCACATGGCATAGGTCTATATTCTCACTTGCGACCAAAGGCAACAAAAATTGAATATTGTCTAAAGCAGGGATTGGTACAGCTGCCCCTAGGTACTTCTGTAGTGTTGCAGCTCAACTAAGCTGAAAACAAAGATTTCAGCATGTTGAGTCAGTTGTAACAGCTGAAACCTACGGGTGTTTAAAAGTGCATTAAAATTAGTTGAGTGAGCTAAATAATTAGCTACAAGTAATGGATAAATTGTTGAAACTGTCTTAAAAGTAATAGATAAATAGTTAGACTAGATAGCTAAATGTAATAAATAATCAGTCAGCTAATATATAATAATATAGTTAGCTTAAAGTAATGAATAAATTGTGAAATAGTTAACTAAAAATAGTGAATAAATGTCACAGACAACCTATGGTTAGCTAAGTCGCCTCATGGATGAATGGTTGAAATAGTTAGCTAAAAGTAATGGATAGTCCACTGACATAGTTACCTTAAACTTACCATTCGCCTAAATGATTAAGTCAGCTAACTAGCCCAATGGAATCGTGGTCAAAATAGACAGCCAAAAGTAATGGATACATGGGGAA
Source organism: Lutjanus campechanus (assembly GCA_027495735.1). Taxonomy (NCBI): domain Eukaryota; kingdom Metazoa; phylum Chordata; class Actinopteri; order Lutjaniformes; family Lutjanidae; genus Lutjanus; species Lutjanus campechanus. The sequence continues at coordinate 9,386 of JAJHUR010098725.1, read as the reverse complement.
ATACATAATAAGTAATTTGATAAAAACACTTAGCTAAACTAATTATTAAATATAGTCAGCTAAATAAATGTATAAACATTTGAAACAGTCAGCTAAAAGTAATGGATATTATACACGCTGCAATGCTGCCTTGAATAAAATAAAGTTTGAATGTTTGTTGAAAGGCTGACGCCTGAATTGCTGCCTTTATGATATGATGTATTATTGTATCATGTGGACCATTTGAATGTTTCTTAAAAAGCTGAAGCCACACTGAATAGCTGCCATGATAATATAATAATATTTGAATTATGTAGAATAATTGAATGTTTGTTAAAAAGCTGAAGAAAGAAATAATTTTACATGAAGCAGCTCAAGGTTTGAATTTATGAATGGTTGAAATAGACTGCAGTCTAAAATGTCAAAAGTGGACACAGAAGGACAAAGACAGACAGAAACAAACAGACAGGCAGGCAGAGCAATAGGCAGAGACAGACAGTATTTTTAAACTGTTAACAATTTCAAACCCTGAGCTGCTTCAGATGTAATTATGTCTCTCTATGAAGTTTTAACTGTAAAGAACTCAGGTTGGTGAAATTGGCCAATCGCCTGTGTGTAACAGCACAGTGAAGTTTGAATACTAGAAGGATCAAACTGCTGTCGGCTGATTCGGCCAATTGCCTGTGTGTAACAGCACAGTGAAATTTGAATGTTGGAAGGACCAAACTGTTGTCGGCTGATTCAGCCAATCGCCTGTGTGTAACAGCACAGTGAAATTTGAATGTCGGAAGGACCAAACTGTTGTCGGCTGATTCAGCCAATCGCCTGTGTGTAACAGCACAGTGAAATTTGAATACTGGACAGCAACAGACAGAGACAGACAGACAGTATTTTTAAATTCAATCATTTCAAACCCTGAGCCGCTTCTCCTGTAATTGTCTCTGTATGAGGTTTTAACTGCAAAAGGACTCAGGTTGGTGAAATTGGCCAATCACCTGTGTGCAACAGCACAGTCAAATTTAAATACTACTACAAAAAAAGGCAAAAATTGAGACATCCCTCTCAAACTCCAGCTGTTTAATGAAACACCGTAATTGCTACAGCTAAAAACCACATACAGTGAGCGAGAGGACGGGATGCTGAACGCAATGGTGCAAATTAATTTCTGTGGTGTGAAAAATGAGGCCACGGCTGTGATGGAAAAAAAATGGAATCATCGGCTTTCTTCCAGAAATTTTGGTCTCAGTTAATATGGGAGTGAATGGGGCAGTCGATTGGACTTCTTGTGCTTATAGACCTCGGCCAGCCAAATCGATTAGTCTTGTTGCTTTGGCGGTCATACCTCTGCGACCGGAATGGCTTTTCCTACGATCTGATGTATAAATTGTCTATGTGGAGTCAACACTGTGGGCGTAGGAGTGAGTTTAAGAGAAAATTTCTACATGATTTTAGAGCTGCTCTCCACTCTAGCAATGACATCACCCACTCTAGCTCTGAGAATTCCACGCAATACACACTAATGTAAAAGTCTGAGAAGGGCTGAAAATTTCATGTTTTTTAAACTGCCGTTATAGAAAAACTAAAAGAGATACTGAAAATCTGAATTAATCACTGAAAGTCCAAAGCATTGTGAATGTTTGAGAGTTTGAATGGAGTTTCTACGTGAATGTATGAAGTCATGGTGAGAGGGTGAAGATGAGTGAGTCTGAAGGATTTTCTCATTGACTTCCATTATAAACAAGTTTCAGAAAACAGTGAATGTTTGAAAGTCTGAATGGGATTGAAAAGTTGAATAAAATGTGTAAAGTCAGAAAAATGTTGAACATGTTCCAGTTTGAATGGAGTTTCTAGTTAATGGTTAAATTTTTTTGATCTTTGAAGATTCCGTAATTCATTTTCAATGGGAAAACGTTCTGGGGGAAAAAAATGGAATACTGAAAGGACACCCAATAATTGATTAGCTTAGTAGCTCATAGATACATTGTTAAAATATATAGCTAAAACTAACAAAACTATCCAGATAATCAGCTGATAGTAATAAAAACTGTTTAAATCTAAATTGTTGAATTAGTTAGCTTAAAGTAATGGACAGCCTAAATGCAGTTTATTATATGAATTAACTATTTAGCCTAATCGATAAATGGTGAAATAACATAAAGTCATGGGCTTAGCTAAATGTATTATTAAGTTAGATAGCTAAATTAATATGATTCAAATATGTAGTTAACTAAAAGTAATGGCTATGATTGACACATCAATTCCTGCCACTCCAAACTGACCTATCTCCAAACTGACTTATCTTATCTTATCTTATCTTATCTTATCTTATCTTAAACACTGACAGTTTTTTTTTTTTGAGTTTGTAAATGATAAGTAATTCTGTTGAACATAAGCTTTGTTGCATTGTGATCTAACAGGACTGGTGCTACAATGATTCACAAGATTGTAATTTGCCACCAATCCTACCAGCTACTTTGTAAGGGCAGCAGTTCTTAGTAGTGTATAGTGTATATAATACAGTCTGCTGGTAGGGGAGGCATTCAAATACAACAATATCAACATGGTCAACAAGCCAATGAATGATGAAAAGTTAGTAATTTGTAGATTCGGACACCTGGCATCAATTGCATTTGAATTTGTGAGGGAAAGGTTGTTGTCTCTTAAATTAAGTGCCTTTTTATCAAATAAGAACACAGGATTCTTGTAAGCTGCCAAGGTTTATGACATCCTTTGTAGGGACAATGTGTGAAAGCCAAGTGTGGCATAACATTGCCAAAACAGCAGCTGAAAGCAGGTCAATGCAATTCTAAACCACCATCAGCACAATCTGGCTGTCAGCACACCAGTTTTCTGCCTTAGCAACAGCTGGGGCCTGCCTCGCCTCTGAGTGACTGAGCCCTGGGCTGAGATTTTCAGTCTCAGACAGTTTGGCCCACTATCTTTGAGTGTCAGTAGGTCTTTCTCCTCTTTGCTTCTCTTCTTTTTTTTTTTTCCTCCCTCCCGCTCTCGCGCTCTCCTCTGATCCTCATGTCTTCCCACTGCAGCAGACATTAGCTGATCAGTGCGAGTCTGTCGTCATGCAGCGCTGCAGGGAAGGAGAGGAGAGAGACTTAGAAAGGAATAAGAAGGGAAGAGAGAGACAAATGAGAATCCATTCTGCAAAGGCTCGTGCTAATATTTTAAGACTGAAGCTGCCAAGAATTTGTGCATCTTTTACTTCACTCATTCTCATGTCCCTCTTAAGAAATCTAAGATAATGTTTCAGATTTTTCTTTTAAACTCAGTTCTGGGAAATATGCTTCATGCCAAGAGTTCTTGCCATGTTGCTATATACAGTATTGATGATAATCATGATACTTTAACCACCTCCCACATGATTGATTTGCCAACAAAAAAGACAAAACACACAATAAACAAAATCGCAATTAAATGGAAAATGCTTACATTCTATTTAGCAATATTCAAAAAAGAACAAAAGTCAATTTCTTTGCATTCTTAGATCAAAATCCAATCATGTTTTCTTCCTGTAAACAAAATATGGGATACATTTTAGTCGACTTGAACCAATAAATTCAACCAATAATATGACATCTGCCCATCCATCAATCCATGTTTGGTTATGACACGCCCACATTTTCCATGTCCAAATCTGCCCGTCCTGTTTCATTCGAAAATACGCCACGATACAGAAGCTAGATAAAGTTGAAATGCTGTTTCATCAGGACTTGAAAGATGAAGTTGACTGATAGCAGATAATTGTGCAGTGAAAATCTGATATTGTGACAGCCCTAACTCTCATTGTGTATGCTAAATATGTTAATCAACTCCAAATCTTTTAAAGCTATGACCCTGGCTAGTTAGTGGGTATGAGATATTCTTTTTTTTTTTTTATAAACAGCTAATATTCTGACAAATATGTTTACAAAATGATCAGCATGATGCAAAAATAGATCGGAAAAGCATGAGGTTTGGCAGGAGAAAAAGACAGGAAGAGAACTACACTGAAACAGAAAAATGTAGATGAATATGGAAGTGAAATGGAAAAGCGACAGATGAGAAAAAAGCTAAAAAGCAGCTTAAGCGAGACAGAAAGCTAACGGCTAATGGACTTGGTCATAGTTCAGGCTAGAAGCTGGTGGTGACAGAAAACCCGCCTGGTTTAGACCAAAGGGACATGAGAAACGAGATACAGGGAGGAGGAACAGAGGACTCTCAGGGATGATTTGTTATGATGAAATTAGCCGCAGCTGTTTGATGATAATGATGCTGTTTAGCTAGCCTGCCAGGCAAGGCAGGACCCCCTGCTAATCTTATTTAAAAAGCAACATTATGTGTTTCCTCTATGGGGGAAAAGGGCTGCTTTTATGAGGGTACATGCCTGATTTGAATGTAGATACTTTAGCAGCGTGTACTTGATTGCGACAAACCTTTTGTCATTATAATCGGTGGACAAGAGCTTGTTGCGCTGCAGTGAAGGAGGCAGTGGGTGCTAACAGGCTGCTGTCATGTGACGCACTTGTTTCCCTAGATTTGTGTGTGTGCGTGTATGGATGGAGTACTTTATTGTCTGAATGGGGCAAGCCTGTCAAACCCATCTGCCGGACCCCCATAAGACCTGTTCCGGTTGCCATGGTAACAGCCTCCTTATCAGTGGAGAGGGGATATGAAGGGTGTGTGCACATGCTTTTCTCCCCACCATTTTATATCGCTGCCAGCTGCAGTTCACCTTAACATTTTTGCCTTTTTTCAGTGTATATAAATTGTGCTTTAGGTGCTTTATACTAATTTATTTATTTAGTTATTTTGGACTCACATACACCATTTGGGCTGTTGATGGTGTCATTCTCCACCTGTTGAGCACACAGAAACAAACATTTGGAAGCCTTTCAGAGTCAGTCCACTGTACTAGTGAAAAAAAAAGAAATAGAAAAGGATAAGCAGAGCTTTTTTGTCAGTTTCCTCCTCCTGTCTCAGCACGTGGATGCTGAGACAAAGGCTGAGCCGGTAGAGGAATAATGTGGCACCCTGCTCCCTCTGGTGGCTGAGTTGTTGACTTCACTGTGCAGTCTGCATCACATATCACTCTTGCAGCCTATATTCTCACTTCTATATGTATTTATCTTTGATTTATTACTTATGTTTGTGTTTCATTTGTTTCACCTGTTATGTTTATCTAGATCACTTGATTGCCTCCTATTGGCTGGCAATACTATACAGGTTTTTTTGTTCAAAGCCCTGACAAAGGCCTACAGTGGTCGAAGCATGTTGGCATTAATTAAACAATCCTCACTACCTCGATTCCAGAACAGTTGGGAGGTTGTTTGAAATGTAAATAAAACAGAATGCGGTTATTTGCAAATAATTTTCGACTGGTATTCAGTTGAATACAGTGCAAAGATAAGATATTTCATGTTCAAACTGACCAACTTTATTTTTGCAAATATACGCTCATTCAGAATTGCCTGCAACACCTTTTAAAAAAGTTGAGACAGGGGCAGCAAAACAACACCAAAAATCAAAAATCCATATTTTCCCCTGGCCTGTAGTGGGTTTTATCCATTTAGATTTTTTTAGTATGAGTTGCAGAGTTTTGGACATATCGACCGTATAGATGCCTGCCTTCTTCAGAATATAATGGGACTAAATGGCACTCAATTTATAGCCTACACTGGAAAACTTCAACACCAGGGTTTCTTTCCAAAGATTATGATACAGCTACTCAAGATAATCCACAGACCTTGTTGTGAGCTGTTTCATGGAGGAACTACTTTCTTCCTGCAGTAAAATCTACAGAAAGTACTTTCTTTCTCCTAGACAGAGACTTGTTTTGAGTTTTTCAAATGTGTTTTTTGCACTTTGAGCATCACAAGCCGAGAGCCATTTAGCCCCGTTGTACTCGGGAGAAGGCAGACATCTATACGGTAATATCACAAAAAAATCTAAATGGATACATAGCACTGCAGGCTAGACTATAAGTATGTACCTTTAATTTCGTGGTGAATTGTCCCTTTAAGAACAGCATTTCTCAACTAAACTGCAAAGAATTTAGGGATTTCATCTTCACAGTTTGTCGCTGTGTTACATCTGTGAAGGCTCCATTAATGCTTAATATGCTGCCATCCAGACGACATCCCTGCTTATTTCAGCAAGACAACGGCAAGATACATTCTGTACGTTACAGCAGCTTAGCTTCGTAGTAAAAGATTTCCCTCCTTTTTCTGCCTGCAGACCTCATAATCTTTCTTTTCTCTTGATCCAACAGGTGACCCGTCCCCTCCCCGGTGTCCCAGCAGGCAGGCATGGCAGACGGTCGGCAGCCAGACGAGCACTGGTCCACAAACGGCCAAGAGAACGGCGAGAACGGCTACTCCGCCTACAGCTCAACCTACAGGGAGAACGGATACCACGGCGGGGCAGCTGCACATCCTGGAACAACAGGTAGGAAGATGGACACAGCGCGTTTGCGAGTGTGTGTGTGTGTGTAAGCACGTGCATGCAGAAGCACTGCGTGGGTCACTGACATTGATTGAACTGCCTACACACTGCCAGATGGGTCTGCAGCTGTGGGTTAATGTGATTGGTTCCATGGTGCCAGACAAGGGCAGTCAATCCCCAACGGGCACTTGAACAGATCCAGTTGTTTCACATTTGAATGAGTACTGAACATGAACAGTCTTGGTTTATATGGGTCTCTTGTGGGTTAAACTACTCAAGTAATTAAAAAGTATAAAGTGTATGAAGGGCTTCTAGACATTTCTGGCAGTAAAGCAGAAAGCTTGATGACTCTGCTTGGAAATACTCCAGGCTTTTAGTAAAAAAATAAGGCTAGGAAGCGGGATCGGGAATTGACTGTTTAAAATGTGAACATCTACCAGCCTGTTCAAATTCACAGGACACTCATAGTAAATCATTATTTTGTATCTGAAATCTACCAGCCGATAAAGCCTTTCATATTTGTCCAGCATCTAGTTGGTGGCAGCTGCTAATTTCCCATCTTGTTAGGAGTTTTTTTTTTTTGCAATAAAGCTTTTATATTTTATTTTATTTTACAGTGCAGCACATTGAAGACAGTTGCCTTTCAGACACAGGCTTGTTTTAAGGCCTACAGTTTGTCAGATAAAAACCAAAAGCATCATATCCATCAGAGTAGAACTTGGAAACACAAGCTAGTAGATGTCAGATAGTGAAGAGGAAGGGGTAACACTTTATAATAACCATCATTAATAAATGGTAAATTGATAATATAATACATTCAGTTTGAAATAATAGTTATTTCCCTGTTAACAATGAAATGATAATTAATTTTCTTTACCAATTATTAGTAAATGCTATAATATATGTTACGTTGTCGTTAGTTTGTATAATACAATCAGTTAGTTTATAAATATATATTGTATCATAGCTGGTAAGAAATATGAGCTTTCAATTTCAATAATCGAAATCAAAGGCAGGATCGGCGATTCTAGCAGTTTTTGTTTTTTTTTCCTCTCTACCGCGGCTACTTACAGCATCCGGCGTGTGTCCGGAGAAAGAAAGAACACTACAAAGACAACGTAGCTTACTGCCCATTATATACCACTTGATACTATATAGACTCTTTCTTTTTAAAGAAGAATTTGGTAATATAAATGACAATTGTCAAAGAACAAAACCAATGATCTGTTGATCTTTAAAAATTCAGGAAGGTTATTTGGTGAATAACTTTTTATGCCATGCCTGTCCGGACACGGACATTTGAGTGAACCTGAATGAATGCAGATGATACTTTTTTTGCAATGTCTTTTATGGTTTTTACATCATCTGAGGTAAGTTGGTGCTCTATCTGCATACATCTGCACTCAAAGCCCAACTATCCACTAATCAAATCCTAGAGGAGCATGGGATTTGCCTCCACAACTCATCCCACAAACACACATTGTGTCAAACTCAAAGCGAGGCCAGAGATAAGGTCAGCAGAGTTATTCGTTTTTCATTTCCTTCCTCCCATCCACGTCTTGTCTTCCTGGTGTTGTCTGTCTCTTTCTCTCTCTCTCTCTCTCTCTCCCTTTCGCAGTGGATGACTCAGCCAATTTGCCTCCCTCCCCTCCCCCCTCTCCATCCGCTGAGCAGATTGGGCCCGTGGCACAAGGTACACCTACACACACTTCTACTAACCACTCAGACCATTCAAGATGAGAGTGTGAATGGTGGTGAGAGTGGTTAAAAATATCTCTAAAAGGAAACACCATACACATGGTCCTTAGGGTTTCGAGAGATGGTTTCTTTCTCAAAAACGTGGCAGAAAAAAAACTTCTCCTCTTTCTTCTGGTCCCTTAGTGTTTCATTTCGGGGTTCTCTGTCGCTTTGCATGTCAGCTGACCGTCATGTCACCTTTAAAGAGTCTGCAGCATGTGCTACACTGTCCCCTCCTGTTCACACGTTAGCTCATTTTACCAGTCGTAGTTCAATATTAGTCTTTGGTAACACTTTATAAAGGTGCCTGTAAGGTGCCCTTATAAGATGCTCATTAACATTAATATGGGTTAGTAAGACTATATATGTTATAGTGTTAATAACAGCATGATAAACACATTTACTGTTTGATTATAAGACATTTTTAAGCACTTATAAGAACCTTGTTAACAGTTTATGGACTGCAAGTTTAACTAACTTGCCTATTATGTCATCATTAAAACTTCACTAAGCTTTTATTATAGCTTTATTAAGAATTTAAGTTTTAGTTATTAGCGTTAACTAAGCATTTATTAGCAGTTACCTATGTATTTGTTCACAGTTAACTATGCATTTATTAGAAGTTAACTATGTGGTTATTAACAGTTGACTATGTATTTATTAACACTTAACTATGCATTCATTAGCAGTTAACTAGCATTGTTCACATTTGCAAAATGTAGAGTTAACTGCCAATAAATTTATAAGCGGTTAACTCTGCATTCTGTGAATGTGAACAATGTTCATTAAGCTTCGTAACTCCTTGATTAGGCACATATATATTTTTATTAATACATATAATGTGACAAGCAGGTTATTACCTATTAATTAACACCTATTAGAGGCACCTTAATATAAAGTATTATCTTGTTTTCGAACAGATACTGTTATTGGAGTCACCCTTGATGTGTCTTTTGTTTTTTCACACTACTTTAGCCCACTTCCGTATGACAAAAGCCTCAATGGCTGCTTTCCCATGGAAACCGCACTCACACTGGTCACACACACTGACTTTGATGAATTCACTTGCTTATTAGTCCACAAATGAGACAAGAATTAGCAGCTAGCTTCCAAACTGTATGTTCAGTGGATGTCTGGTGCTGAGTAACGGAAAACATTTTCCGTCAAGGTTTTCGTCATACGGAAGTGGGCGTGGTTTCATCTAAAGTAGGCTGGAGAAACAACAGACAAACCCT
>JAJHUR010098720.1:1993-13654 GCA_027495735.1 Lutjanus campechanus | reverse complement strand
TTACCTGACCATATGTGTTCCCCCTTACCTTACCCCGCTAGACCTAACCATAACCTACCCCTCGACACACCACTGGATCGCTTTTTGTTTCCTAAGCATCAGAGTCTTGATTTGCGAAGAAAATATAAAAAAAGGATACATTTAAACATTAACTTACTAAATATAAGTTAGTTTAGTTTAATTATAAGTTTCCACTTAAATTCTGCTGGTCTTTCCTATACCAACATTATTAGAGACAGCAACCCAGAATGCAGGCCAGCATAAAGCCCCATTAGAGAATGAAAAAGCAAATTAGCCAAACAAGCAAAGTTTCAAAAAATAATCAGGTGGACTTTCAGTGTAGCAGTCACAGCACTGCGTAAACTATGATTTTGTGGGCTTGGCCAATCTCTGGCATGGGCCATGAGGCCACATGCAAATGACAAGAACATTCTTTCCCCAAAGTGTTAAACATGCATTATGTACTGCTGATGACCATTATGGCTGTATTCTAAATTACTAGCCTCAGAAATACAGCCATCAATTCAAGACAGGAGAGATTCATATCAAACATAATCTGCACAGTTTCATCACCTTTGCCTCAGGTGCAGTCCAGACTTCCCCAGAATTTTATCACAATGCAGGCACAGCTCCCTAAGAAATTGTGGCTGGGCTCATTAATCTCAAAATGCAATCTGCAAGCAGTTTACGTGTCAGAATGTATCAACCAAAATGGCTTTTCCAACATCTGAATCAAGGGGAGGGTACCTTCTTAAACCAGTCAGTCTGACAGTCCTAATGGTTTAATTTTCTCTCTCAAGCCCTTTTGTCATTTTTTACACAACTAGTCACTTTTTCTGTGTACAAGCAAGTCCAACACCTCTGACTTTGAGGAAAAAAAGATTGTTTCTCCCCTTTATGACAGCAGGTTTTTGACAACATGTTAGTAAAAGAAGTAGTTCCATGTAAAGTGTGCCCGTATGCTTTATTTGTGTGTGCTTTATTTAAGATTATGAATGTAGCTGACAGGGATTGGGGTGAGCAAGCCACTATAGTTGGGTGGACAGAAATATATCCATCTTTTATTGTGACTTTACCTCTAATATATCTTGGGACACCTGTTTCCTCTCGACTGTAGCAGATTTCTTCTTGTTGAAGTGAAACTGTGTGTCCTCTTTGGCCTTCAGCAGGGCCTCTTTCTTCTTATCATACTCTGCAGCATACTCCCCCGACTGACTGATGAGCTCAAACATCTTGGTCCTCTCCTTTGGGTGCTTCAAAGCTATGGACTCCACTGCCCCCTGGTGAGGAGCATAATGAGTAACAGACATGTTTGTAAGGCATTATTACAACCAGCTACTGTAACGGCTCAACGGTATGCTTCGGGACAGATTTTAAACAAAGTCTCTGCATAACCCTTTAACAGAAATATTATTAAAAGTGGAAGATGAGGGCATTTGGGATTGCACATAATTGATGCAACTTCAAACTCCTTCATGCATTTTTATGTAATATGTGCTGTTCTATCTGTTCTGTTATTGCTCTACTATGTATTTATATGTTTTAGTGCTCAAATCAAGTGTGTTTTGTATTATATTTTGAGTCACAGGACTTGACATTTATTCAGCAACAGAGGTCTCCACAGAAAAATATAAATTAAAGGGTATATATGCATCTGATTTTAGTGTCCCCACACATCTCCACACATATTCTACACTTCAGCATGTTTTCATGTGTATCTACACAAAATTTTCACTAATTCTACTGTGTTTACCTGAAACACGAGACAGTTTCGGGCTTTAGTTACAATGCCAATCTTCTCCAGCTCCTCCAAGTATTTGGCCAGAGAGACATGTACGCCATTGATGCGATACTCAGAGCAGTCACCTAAAAACACAATGAATGGCAGTTATGACAGCATCTGATACCTCAGCTGATAACTTTGAGAATAAAGCCATTGTACTTTAGAGCTGCAACGATTAATCAATTATTGAATCAACTGCCAACTATTTTGGTAATTGATTCACCAGTTTCAGCAAATTTTTAAGGAAAGAAAAGCCAAAATTCTCCGATTCCAGCTACTTAAATGTGAATATTTTCTGGTTTCTTCACTGCTCCATGACAGTAAACTAAAACAATATTTGAGTTGTGGACAAAACAAGACATTTGATGACATCATCTTGGGATTTTGGAAACACCAATTAATTTTTTTCAACGTTTTCTGACATTTCATAGACCAAACAACTAATTGATTAAATGAGAAAATAACCAACAGACAGTTGCATTACTACTGCACTTATTTCCACTTGATGCTACTGTGTCAGGGTAGCATCCTGGGTAGCCATTTAATTTAAACGACATATTTTTTATATTCTTATTCTTTCCAGGGATCCGGGACTTTCGTAGGTCTTCATAAACCAAAAAAATACCAAACTACTGCGAAAACAACTCAAAACACCTGAGCCATGTAATTACTATAATTGACATTATACTGCTATGACTTAAGACAGGGTGCAGGGAGGATTGTATAGACAACTTTAGTCCCCTTAGCCTGCCCTCCATTTTAACACTCAGCGGTTAAGTATAAATAATGTGAACTGACCTGAGATGCTCCTGCAGAAGACGGTCTCCTGGTCCTCATCGTCGCAGTACCGCAGGGCGACGCGGGCAGTTTCACTGACCGGCTGCCCGATGTGGGCTCCGTATATCAGGTCCCTCTGGTGCTTCACCCTGAGAAAGGCGGCCCGTTCTCCCATGGCAAAGCTCAGGGCATCCATCACGTTGGACTTACCTAGAGTGATTTTACGTATCTCTGAATAATCCATTTGATTAAAGTTTAGCCGTTGCCTATGACATTTAACTTAGCTAAGTTAACTGTCTCGACAAACCTAAATTTAAATGAGCTAACCCATTCCCTGCAATGCTCTACAGTTAATTATAGACTAATTAACTCATAAACAATATTTTTGGTGATTATATGTGCTTCGTCTTCTTAAAAAGACGAATATGCAAACATTTATCGACCTAGCAAAACGAGAATTATTCAGCTAGCTTAATATTAATATAGCTAGATTAACTAAGCTAGTAGCATTGACAGCTAACGTTAACGTTAGCTCGCTAGAGAGCTTGGGATGTTAACTTTAACTATAAAAAGTTTACTTACCAGAGCCATTTGTGCCAATTATACAATTAAATCGCATAAACGGACCGATAACCTGCTTTCCTCGCCATGACTTGAAGTTTTCGATATCAATTTGTTTTAGATACCCCATTTTAATCAAGTTGCTAATTTGAATATCAGAGGTGAAATTAAAATATACCGATAACCAAAGTTGGTCTAGAAAGGAACCCCAGACCTGCGAAAGATCTCGCGAGATTAGTAAATTTAACCTAACCACGATCTCTCCCTAACCCTAGCCGGGTGTTTTCTGTCCCTAAACCTAAACAGATTCAACCCCAGCTATTGTTGTCATATTATAAAACATAATTGGTTCGTACAACGTGCACATCTAATAAATAACAGCTACAGATCTCGCGAGAGTTTGGTAACTCAAGGGTTCCCTTCAAGACGCGACCAGTGTTGAGAGGCGGGAAGCATGCTCAACCCCGTACCGCACGTGACTAGATGGCAAACCCGGATTTAGAAGCTGTTTCGGGATTTGTACTCATTGTTTCTTGGTGCACATTATACAAACGACTTGTTTTATATACCGACATCGATGGCGGTGGTTAAGATGTGATTAGGTTTAGGTGTGGGGATAGCATCTAGACACAAGCCTTTTCTGCCATTTTAAAGCACAACACACTTAAGTTGTGTTTCTCCCTGTTTTGATGATTAAGAATAATAACACAATTTGTGAGTGGTTTAAACAGTGGTGGTTTAAAATATGTAATAAGTCTAGTCCAGAGAGAGAGAGACAGATAATTTTATAATAGCCATTGTACTACAGTGAATTCTGTGATATCTAACTGCAGCTTCAAATCAGTCTTTATCTGACAAACTTTGGTTTAAAAACCACATATACTTCAGTTTTGTCCTGAGTCTAAAGGTGCAATATCAAGTCCAGGTCTAGGCCTTCAAGACCAGGTAAAGAAATCCCTCATAAGTTAGTTTATTTAATGCTCTTTTGGACCAAAAGTCAAGTCTGGGCAAGTAAGAGTTCTGATTAATAAATGATAGAATAGCATAGAAAATGTTGTCCCTTTTCCATTCATTGAAAATCAATGCAAGTCAAGTATCTAATAGTATCTCTTCAACTCTCAGGGAAATATAAAATTGTGTCTGGTGTCAGACATGATACAGGTGCACAACTTCTCTGCCGCAACCCCTTCAGACACAGGTTGACCTTATTTGTAAAACAAACTGAACTCAGAAAGACAAAAAAAGAGTGCTGAAACACAGACAAACTGGGTATTCATGATTTTATTTGCTCAATATTGAAGTCAGATATTTTACATCAGCATAGAACGATGAGAGAGGTGGTCTGCAAGCTGAGTAAGTTGTTTTCAAAGTTTATCTTCCTCAATAAGGATGGTCACGGACGTACTCCATGATGTGCTTCAGAGCAAGCCAGGTCTCAGAGGCGGTAGGGATGATCTGATTGGCTGGCAGGACGAAACCATAGCGACCAGTGTCCCTCAGCTCGAAGGCAAAGGAGTACTTGATGCCATGGTTGTAGGACCAATCAATGCTGCCGCCACTGGCTTGATCTGAGAGGAAGAGGAAGAGGTGAGCACACAATAGAAGTAGTAACGTTAGTAGCAGCTCTACTAGCCAAACCGATAATTTGACAATTTGAGTTTTAAAAATGGAATAATAGTATATATACTATGTTTCAATGTTATACATGAACACAATCAAATGCAACAACATGTTTCATGAAGATTCCTTGAATTTGTCAAACTATTATGATCCAAATATACACTGGGTAGAACATTTTACAGTTGGAATATAAATCTGTCAGTATGCACTGGGGTACAACCTGTAAAATGTCAGAAGACAGTGAATAAAAGCCTGAGGTGAATTCTTGAGATTCTTTGTTTTGTCTGACCAACAGTCAATCAATTTACAGCAAGATATTACAAATAAAAGCATGAAATCCTCACATCTGGAATCTGGAACGAGAGATAGCTTTAAAAAATGACTGAAACAATCAATAAGTGGTCAAAAAAGTTAATTTTCTTTTAATCAAATAATGATTTCAGCTCTGTTTCATATAATGCTTGCTCATTCCCAGAGGGATCAACAGAAGACTTATCTAGCTATGACTGACAAATATGGCAACAGAATGGTTTCATTTTAGATATTAAAAAATATTTGTCTTTCATGAGTGATTGCATAGACAATAAGGACTTGGACAAAAAGGATTAAAAAAGTTACTCACAGATGATTTTGCAGATGCTTCCAACCTTGTATCTGGTACCATAGAGGGAAGTAAGTTTCTGCACTGCTGCTCTGCCAACAGAATCCTATAGAGAACAACAAAGATGCACATAGAACCGTAGTTTAGCTACAGTGCTAGAGACGGAAAACAGCTATAAAGGAGTGCTTTTCAAGGTTTCCACTTGAAAAATATTCAATGTAAGAAATCTGGAGAGAATTGGCGAATAAGTAAGTTTACATGTCAGATAGTTTTGTTTATATAGCCCAAAACCACAAATGTGTCTCATATGAGTAACCACAGGATGGATTCTCAGTGTTAATATGCATGATTGTATTAATTTGATGCAGTATTGTTTAAAAAAGAAAAAAGAAAAAAGGAGGTATCCTGGCTGAATTAAGGGGGATCATTTGTCATAGAAAGATCGCAATCCTAAGTTGTCCAGCAAAGGTTGTTGAAGTAAACTGTAGTAAAAAGGCAGGATATTACATTACAATATTAATACATTTATGAAGAGAAAGTGTAGCTTTTGATTTGATTGTTGTTTCTTACCAGCTCAGGCTGATGGGGCACGTCCCCACAGGAGTAGCCGTAGGGGTACATGAGCAGCTGGGAGTAGGCGTGGACTGAGATGAAGGACTTGAAGTTGCCGTGGCTCTTGATCAGGTTCACCACATTCTCCACCTCGATCTCAGAGTGAGCAGAGGGGCCGTGGTAGGAGTCAGAGCAGGGGTTCCTGCTGGCACCAGGCCCTGGAGGGAGAAATTTAAATGAAAAAGCATGTGTGAGACTCAGTGGACATCATACCATGAGACATATGAAACCTTTAAATAGGCAAGCAGCATATAAATGGATGAAAAATTAATTAATTGGGATTTTGTAATGTATCTTGTACATTGTAAGCTTTTACTGTCTTTTCTATACTGACCACCAAAGCCTGCATCCCAGTTCCTGTTGGGATCGACTCCACGGCAGACGGAGCCGGGGTTCTTGGAGCGAGTCTTACGCCACATACGATCCTGTACATCACACAGTTAACACAGTGAGTCAAGTAGCTCATAATTTGTCTGTTAGGATGTAAACTGTTCATGCATTTTTATGTGGTGAATGTAAGGCTCCAGAGCCTTTCAGAGCTTGTGATTTTAAACATAAAAAATGATATGGTTTAGATATATGGTTTTCAACAGCAATCATATCATGTTTTCCCCTTTAAAAAAATCCACTTTACATGTAAAGTGTTGAAACAATGTGTTTTGGTTCATGCAATATTAGGAAAAAAAGACAGTTAACAGTAATATCAATAAGAGGAAAGATGCGGCTGTTTTAAGTCCACAGTGTTTCCATTGATTGATAGTGACATACGTACGTTGCTGTGGGTGTAAGCGTAGCCATCAGGGTTGGCCAGAATCAGCATGTAAATGTCCATGGTGTTCAGCAGGGAGGTCAGGGAGGCGTCGGTGCCATAATCAGTGGCAATCTAAACAAGAACTCAAGATATTGATTCTGTAGAGATAATATTCTCAAAAAATAAAGCAGTCTTTCATATCTTATGCAGTATTTGTGTCTGTTTTATCCAGACTTAATAATGTCTGCAACAACAGAAAACAGGAAAACTTTAAGATTATTTATGAGAAAGGAAGGAATGTGAGGCTCAGAGCGCTCAGGCAATCGATTTAACACATTTTGTTGAGTGTAGAAGCAAGAATAGTAGATGGAAAATTATACAGTATATGCCTTTTGTGTGGGGGGAAGTATGGATTGCAGGAAATCCTCATATTTTAAAATTTGGAACAGGAGAAAGTGTGGCATTTTTTTCTTGAAAGAACACTGATATGATTAATAAATTGCCCAAAAAAGGGTACATTTTTGTTAATCGACTTATTTTCCTGCTTTATTTATCATGGTGAGACTTTACAGCGCACCTCGTTCATCTTTTCCTCTGACAGTTTTTACAACCTCTGGTGGAGATCTAACACATTTTAATTTATACATCAAATTACTCAGTCTGTTGTACCTTGTTGGCGGTCCACACTCCGGTAGCCTGAGACACCCACTCTCTGGAGTGGATACCCGTGTCGATCCAGATAGCAGGACGCTTGTATCCTCCAGTGCTGAACTAAATACAAAGTCAACATAAGAAAAACTTAATTATTTCTCATCAGGACAGCATTGCTTTAGAGCTGCATCAGTCCAGACAGACATGCTGTTGTCTTGTATGAGGTGTGTCCTACCTTGAGCACATACATGGGCCTGTTCTCATAAGATCTCCCGATCTCCTCTTTGGTGACCAGGTTAGGGTGCTGAGCCACCAGAGTGTCCATCCAGCTGTAGATCTGTATAGGAGACAAGCCAAACATTACAATATGGACAAATGTGGTGTGTCTGATACTAAACACCAATAGTTTAGGTGTAATTTAGAATCTACACCAACTCCACACAAGGTTGACTAATGAACAATTAACTGACTAGTTCAAGAAATTTACATTAGACTTTGCTGCAAAGAGCCTTTCATCCTTATGTTTAGTTTACCACTGATGTATTGGGTTTAACTGACATCAGTCTCAGAATAAAACAAAACAAATTCATTTCATATTCAAATATTAGTAGTGGAAATGCAGCAATACTACAGTGTAAAAATACTGTTACGCATAAAAGTCCTACATTCAAACTTACTTCAGTAAAGATACGAAAGTATTAACATCTAGGTACCAAAAGTAAAAGTAGTTATGATGAAGAATAACCCATGTCAGAATCGTATATATTATATCATTGGATTTCAGTAGAATTTTTGATGCATTAATGTTTTTATCACATTAATGTAGCAGGTGGTAAAGAAGAAGCTAATTTTAATTATGTTATATATTGCTGCGTAGGTAGGTGTGTCATGATATATCGATCTAGAGCAATACATCGATTCACTTTTCAGTGATCCAGTATGATCGATGCAAAATGAAAATATCAAGCTATATCGTCATTTTTATGATACGCATTTATTTTGAAATTTCCATGTCATGTCTGTATCACAAATATCTGGAAGAGCTCAGTCATAAAACTGTCAAATAATAGTTTCATTGCTTTTTGTGAGCTGACATAAATGTAGCTGAATATATTAGATGGAAATATGATATTGTCTGATATCAAACACAGGCCCTCGAGTTGAATCAGATTAAAATGGTATCATGGCAGACATTGTGATATCAGCAAATAGTGTATGGTTGTTGTTTAAGATCGTATTATGGTGAAACTGGTGATTTACAATCCTACTGCATAGTGTAACATATAATATTACATCACAATTTATAAGTTGATTTTTATTTCCTATTAATACGAAGTAACTAGTAACTATAGCTGTCAAATAAATTTAGTGGAATCCAAAATCTATGAGTTTGTATAAATAGCTTACCGTCTCCAGACGATGATAGGCTCCAAAGTTGAAGCTCCTGGTGCTGCGCTCCCTCATCTGGTTCATCTGCATCTCAGCTTTCTCCTCATCGAGAAGCTCCTGAATGTGGCATGCAAGAGAACTGCAATTCAGTATGGTCATCATCGGTTCATCCTCAAAATCTGATTTAAGTAAGTAAAGTAAGTATGAGAGTCTGTGTTCATAAATGACTGCATGTGGAGGATTACATACCTGAAGGTTGTTAATGATGACAGAGTAGGGGATGCTGTGGACACGGAGGTATTCCGTCACAGCGATCAAACTGGAGCGGGGCACTCTGATGTCAACAGGGAGCTCAGTGGAGACCGGGTCGAGCCAGAAGTCCAGCTGGGATCAGACCGGGAAAGAGAGAAATCACAGATCAGACAGGAAAGCCTCAACACTAACAACACAAACAAGGTAATATATTGAAAATGGCAGGTGAACTGAGCAGAACTGCTTCCTATACTGAAATACATCCAGTAAGCATGAATGCATCGCCCCAGTTTTAGGTTCCCTTAATTGACTCTCATTAAAATTGATAGAAATTTTATTCTTGACATATAAAGTCAAACCATAGTGTATTGTTGACATTTTAACCACATCTGTATATGTGCTAGAGATGAACAATAATGTATGCCTTCGGCCTTTAAAATGAAATATCTGTATGTGACACTCTAGCATTCAAAAATACGAGCACTGTGTCCAAATTCAAAATATTGGAGCAATTTGTTTTCCTCTCATTCCTCTGCAAGTTGCTATTTGTATAGACTGCTCAGTGTCAGTCATGGAGGAACATTACAAAATTAACTGCCCATCTTAAAGATCACCCTGATCATTACAGTGAATTTGTAAAGAACAAAGAGAAACAGATACCAATGGCAAAAAAAACTATCAAGAGTATTTTTCTAATTTTTGCTCAGTGAATGTGTACAGTTAGAAAAGCATTGTATTGTATTGTCTGCGTCTGCCAGTGGGCCATCATGATAAGAGTAAGCATAATGCATAATTTTAATTTCACTACAAGAGAGGCTTGATGTTCCTGCAATTAGGTGGAAAAATATGTGCATATCAGTCTCCTCATTTCCAATCAAGAGCAAAAATGAGTTAGAAAACACCAGCATGTTGGTAAAAATGCAATATCCTGCATCAGTAATCTGGATGAATAGATCCTTGATCACCTTCCTTTAAGGTATAAATAACAGTGAATATTATTCTAGACAAAGCAATGTTGACACAGATATTTTCTAGGCACACATTTGTGTTCTCTGTGTTTCTCTCTTTGTTATTTGTGATTTTGAGGTGCAAATATTCCAGCATGCTTACTCTGAGTCAAAGCTTTTTTCCTTTAATTCAAATCACAAGAAAATTACCCAGAACGAAGCTAAATGATTCATCTAATCAAAGTTCAAGGCAACTAAAAGGCACATTTTCCAAATTGAGGGTCTGTTTATATATCGTACTTGTTTGCTTCTTGATCTGCATTAATTATCTCAGAGGAGAAGCAAAACATTTACTAAATAGCATAAAATAAGAGGAAAAAGGTTAATCTCTGGATTTCTTCTGTGTTAAAGGGTGCCGCAGAGAGCTTCCGACTTTCTGACAAGTTCAGGTGACCTTCAACCCACGTCAACTCTCAAGTGGATTATTTCACATTAAAATTGATTTTCCGTCTGCACTTTTGGGATGTTTATGAGAAACTGTTTGGCACAAGCAGCTGAGAAAACTTGAATGTGGGCGTTTTTGTACCATATATCCAATGTAATGCATGCGCGTGTGTCTTTGTGTGTGTGTGTGTGTGTGTGTGTGTGTGTGCGTGTGTGTGTGTGTGTACCTCCCACTCCTGCTGAGTCTCCAGAGCCTGCAGGAGTTGGATCTGTTCCTCAGATTGTACATTGACCCTGATGACCTGATCTCTGGAAGAAATTCAGTCGATGAACATTGTTATTTACATTTTCCATATTTAGTTTATGCTCTTAATCTGGTGTACAGTGAGTTCAGCAATAGAGGGACATCTAATTCAGTGCTGCATACCAATATAATAAGCAATTAATTGTACAGAGCAGTATACAGATCAATGAATCCCACTTCATTCTCTTAAATGCGACAGTAAGCCTATGTTCAAGTTTTATCACGTAAATAAACAATTTTAATATCAGAGAATATCCAAGCTTTCTTTTAAATTTGTAATGTTGTTTTTATTTATTCTGAAAGTGGTTTAAGCTGATATTTATTTTGTGTGAAAACGAGCTTTGTAACTCTAGAAACACCCTCTATGCTTTACTGTGTTCACCCCCAACACATTTTCTTACTAAATTTCTATCAAGCAGCAAAGTTTACACTCTACATCATAGCAAGTTTTGGTTTATTAGTGTTTTCTGACTATTGGAGATGGTTGTTAGGTGCCACAAATGTTTATTGGAGTGCCCTTTATGAGATCAATAATATATTTGTATTCTTGTGATGAGTAAGAAAAGAAAGGACAGGTTAATAATTAGATTACAGAGTACTGAAACATCTGGCTGGCTTTAAATGTCACTGACTCACTTTCTATATAAAATAAGAATTTTGACATCTTCCATGCTAACCACACCAAACACATAGCTAGAAATATCAGTGTGAATGTGACCACAGTAAATAAGTTGTCTTGTGTCTGTGTGCACAGATGAACTTACCCAATGAAGACTCTCTCAGCTGTGGCCGCAGCCACGAGCACCAACAGCAGCCAGAGGCCTCTCATCTCGTCTGTGTGTCCGGATCGTTTCAGGACCACAAATGCGTCAGGCATCAGTTTTTCTAGTCTCCTGCTATCATGAGGTGACAGGTGTACTGTTCCCACACAGGAGAGTTACCTCACTCGGCTGATAGCCACACAGCTCT
>JAJHUR010098716.1:0-10671 GCA_027495735.1 Lutjanus campechanus | reverse complement strand
CATAATGCTCTGAGCCTGCTGCAGGCTGCCTGGCTGCCCTCTCCCCCGCTCTGCGTCGGGAGTTGTATCGCTGTGCGCGGCTGCTCTCTACGACTTCACAGTGTTAGCAGTTAGCACCAGGCAGAAGTGGATAGAGTTGCTTTTTCACGGCCAGCAAAATAGAAACACCTCTGTGTTTGTCTGTCTACGGCATTTCACACGGACTGTTTGTCAACATGAGCCAGTGCGAAGCTGGATTAGCTGAAAACGAAACACATACACCGCAGAGATAAACAGGTTATGACAATAACAAGCTGCTCCTACCATTCAGAGACGTCATGAAGTAACCTCTGTTCTGGAGAAACTTCAGGCTGTCCAGTTTGTAACTCCGGATCAGATTCGGGATCCAACACATATGGCTGTATTTCAAAACTTGTCATTTTCAAAAGAGTAAAGTAATAAAGTTTACTCCTGCACAGAGCCCGAGGCACTCTGCTGCTGCAGCGGTATAATGAGGAGGCGGAGTTCGGCACCGCTCGGCAGCTATTCGGAAGTCCTCGGGAAAGGGCTGGGGGGTGGAGTAAACTACACGGCTCGTTTTTGGCGCGACGAGAAAAGAGGAGAAAAGAGGAGCAGAAAGAGACACTGTTCTGAATATCTACAAAGCTTTGTGTGCGGGTAATCGCATGTAGCTGCTCTATAAGAGTCCAAGACTCAGTACAAAGGCCCGAAAATGAGCATAATATGTCCTCTTTAAAGTTAATACTGGATCACATTTTAAATTAAAGTTTTGGTGAAACAGAATTAAATTTTAGCTAGGTTTAGAATGAAAAATTAACTTTAAATTTAACATGTATTAATTTTAAACTAATTTAAATGATTTAGTTTGGACATGTTTGGACTTTGGGGTTAACTGTCCCTTTAACTTAACTAGCAACAGTAGCAAACCATTAAAAGTGATGCATCCTGAAGCAAAGGTCATCCCGAATTATTTTCTATGGCACTAAGCCTATTCACTTCTCAGACCCTCGTAGCTGACAGTGCGTCAAAACAGACTGTACTGAAATCCCACACAGTTGCAGTGTGATGATCCAAGATGTACCAAAACATTTGCTTTCTGGATTAACACATCTTAACCAATCTGCCGTGACTACTTGAGTTGGTCATGGCAAATTGGTTGAGTGGTACAAAAATAATGAATAAAATAAATGTAATTAAAAAAGAAAAAGGTGGGTGTTCAAAAATTGAGAATCACAGAGCCTTCAGCATACACCTTACGCCTGGTGGAGATAATGAAGTGCAGGAAGGTGCAGGATAATGGAAGGAATAGTAAAGCTATACTTCGTTGCAGCTCCATTTTATGAATTGGGTTAGACACAGTACAATAAAAACATATAACAGTTAATGTAATTCTAGCCATTTAAATTTGCAGGATAAATGAGTGAAACATCCTGCCTGAGACTGAGGAGGGAGACGACTTTTTCCTTTCCTGATTATCACTTGAGTGAGTTCTTTGAAGCAAATCTCCCAAGTATCGTGGCTATAAGAAGCTCACCGTCAAATATGGTGTTATCCACAATGGTGATAAGAGCTTATTAGTGTAGGGGCAACTGGGGCAAAGCATGCTGGGAGTGGGAGGAGATGGAGAAAAAGAAGGAAAAGTGAAAAGGAAGATAAGTTTCACTGAGAAGACATTTTCTTTATGTTCCAATCTGAGTATCTGAATGCATTTGTGTGGAGTAGTAGTGGTAGTAGTATTTTTTATTCAGTCATAACTCACAATACATTATTTATACACAGTATGCATTACAATAATATATATAAACAATATAGACAGGAGAAACACTGTCAAACAGTCTTATGTATTAAAGCGATATTCCACTCTTAGATGATCATCCACTCAATATGTACTCACCCCTATGCCGACGTGAAGATGGGTGAAGATCTTCAATTCACAAAACAATCCTGGAGTTTCAGCAGAAAACAGGGTTGCAGCCAAATCCAGTACAATGGCAGTGAATGGAGATCAAATGTAAATGTTAAAAAAAAGAACACAAAACAAACACAAAATGTCTCCATCCTGCTCTCCTTGTGTAATCCAAGTGTCTGTGAGCCGCAACATTAAAATTTAACCACAAAAGACACCATTTACGCCATGTTTTTAGCCGAAATGTCAACTGTAGCATGTAGCAAGCAGCATGTAAACATGGAGTAGATCTCGCGATATTTTCACACGTGCACCCATTAAGAGATATATGACGTCTCGCAATACATCGACGCCATGTTTACATGCTACCTGGGAGGCTACAGTTGACATTTCGGCTAAAAACATGGCGTCAAGGAAGGATTTCCAGCTGCCTCAATTGCATACAAAAGTTCCCTCAAATTTTTCCCACAGCAAAACATACTTGTGTCATCTGCAAAAATTACATATTTTAACAATTCATTAGCATTGCAAATATCATTAATAGAAAGTAAATAGTTGTGGACCTAGCCCCCATCCCTGAGGTACTCCACAGGTGACCTTCTTGAATCCTGACACAGTGTCATTAATTTGCCAACACTGTTGTCTATTTACCAAAAAAACTTCCCAGCTCAAAGTAAGCTATTCCTCTTACACTTCCCCAATTTTCTCAGTAGCTGGTTGTGATGTATAGTATCAAATGCCCTCTGTAGGTCAGTGTAAATACCAATAGAATACATATCATCAATCAATCAATCATTTCACCTGCATTTGTTATTTCTTATACCATCTCAATTTCTACATAGGTTGCAGTTCTATTTTCTCTTAATCCATTACTGGTGCTCACACAGTAATTTGTCTTTGGTGGGTGCATGTGTTTTGTGGAGTGTCCATGTTGCCACGGTGACAACATCAGCAATCACTTCTATTACTCACAAAACAGGGGAGGAACACACACGATGCAGTTTACCCACCAATCCGACATGAAAGAGGACACCTGATCAGTGTCTCCTTGGGACTTTTGGACAAGTTCTGGGGACTTCCTGTTTGAGTGGCGAGAGAATAAAGTTGCAGAGCAGGTTCATAAATGAGTGAGTGAGTCAATGACTCTCCTGCGACACGCTATGACTCACCGTTTCTTGCCTCTCGAACAGGGTGGTAAAGATTTCAGTCGAATGGTTCAAGTTTCTTTCCTTTATTTCCCACAACAACTGAAGCTTGTCTTACAAAATGCAAACAAACTACTGTGATGAATAATGAATTATAATGAATAAACATGAGTGATGGAGAACCATTAGGACAGTGAAAGCTACAACTGTTGCTGCTCTGAAAGCAGGAGCGGACTGCTGGGGGTGAATGGTTATGCAAATTCTCTGATGACTGCACCGACGCCGGAGCATATTTAAACCTCTTTTCATTCACAAAATATTGTTTTCTTCACAGTCAGAGAGACATCTAGCCATAAACACTGCCTGGTTTCACAATTAGGAAGCAACCTGTTATCAATCATACTTCGAACAGTAGCCGGCTAATGTAATCTACCTGCTTGTTTGTTACAATGGCTTTTTGTAGTGAGAGAAAACAGCTCCAATTATTCTTTACTTTAAAAAAAAATCATCAGGGAGAGAAAAAAATAGTATCTGTGTGAATAATGATGCCACTGAATTGTCTTTTAATAGCGGAGTAGCTCATTGAGTAACCCTCCCAATAGTCTGTTTACTCTGTATTATTATTATATCTGCCAAGGAGGAGGTGTTTTCAGGACTGTCTGATTGTCTCACTGTCAGATGTGGGAAGTAATGAATCACAAATACAAATATTCTCACATATTTTACTTGAGTTTTTATTTTTCTGACAACTTTTTACTTTTACAACATTTCAACACAAATATCTGTACTTTCTACTCCTTACAACTTCATATCAGGCCTGATACTTAAGTTTGAATGCATTTGATGGGAATTATATTGCATCATTGTGTGTCACCTTCCCAACATCAAGACTGATTTCAGCAAGACAAAAATGACCAAACACGACAAAAAAGACACAAGTCTAAAGAAGCAATGTAAAAGACGTGACAAAACAAAAACGATGTAATTATACTTAAAACGTAAAAGATGTGACAAGACAAAAAGAAGGTAACAAGACAGAAAACAACATAAAAGACACAAGACAAAATAACAATGGAAAAGATGGGGTTTTTTTTTTAAATGGTGCAAAAGACGTAACAAGATGAAAAAGATGTACCAAGATAAAATCGACAGACAGATAGGCTCAACCAGAGACAAGGTGAGGTAGATATTTTTACTTTTATACTTTGAGCACATTTCAGAGCATGTACTTTTTCACTTTTACGCAGTTGTTTAGCTTTAGGCTACAAAATTACTTGGTTAGGTTTAGGGAAAGATCATAGTTTGGATTTAAGAAAGTTCATATAGACAACGTAACTTCTGTATGTAATGTAACTTGCATAAGTTATATAAAGGATTCAACTTTGACTTTTGGTTTCACATGGGACACAAACCCAAGTCTCCAGGGTGACTCCTCCACCCCACCTCCTGCATACATAGACTTTCCCACTCTATATACTACGTCAACTGACTTAGATGAAATTTGAGTAAAGTGGAATCAGATGTTGTGTATCAGAGTAGTTTTATGAGTACGAGCACATTAGCACAGTAATGGACTGGTACCTGAGACTGCATCCCTCGTCTTTTCCTAAACCTAACCAAGTAGTTTTGGTGCCTAAACCTACCCAAACTGTGACTTTTGGTAATCGTGTTTAAAAGGCTCTCTGGCACTAAAGAATACCTTTTGTATCAGTATGAGACGCTGAGGCGTGTAATTGATGAGCTGCAACGAGTTGGGTACCAACAGCATCATAGTTTGAAGCACTGGGATACGGGCTGTGCTGAGACACAAACTAAAAATATCAGTATCAGAGCGAGGCAAAAAATGAAAGTGTGAGAACTCATTGGTGCTCCTCAATGTATCTCAACATGGGAAACACTATCGGAACTATCGGAAAGAGTTTTGCAAGTCTGACAAAAGCAGACCGAGAACTCTGCCATTGTGCGTGTTTAGTGGAGTTGAAAACAGACCAGTGTTGTGTTGCGAAGCTGCTTTATGGTGCAGGACAGGACAATGAAATAAAATTCATTTGAGTGTAAAAGTCATAACAAACACTTTATTACCCTACAAACTAGTCATGATCTGTATTCACATCCACACACACACACCTAAGTCATTACAACCTGTGCCAGTAAGACGGTATG
Source organism: Lutjanus campechanus (assembly GCA_027495735.1). Taxonomy (NCBI): domain Eukaryota; kingdom Metazoa; phylum Chordata; class Actinopteri; order Lutjaniformes; family Lutjanidae; genus Lutjanus; species Lutjanus campechanus. The sequence goes on along the minus strand of JAJHUR010098716.1, from coordinate 5,457 downwards.
TGAGTTAATGAGCCAACTAGCTTTACTGCCTAAGCATACAGACATCTGAACACACACACATGCACACACACACAGCTGGGTGTGTAATGTGCCAGATGCGATTGGCTGAGCACACATTGGGCTGAATAGGAAAGGAACCAACTTTAGCTCAGTGGCATTAGTGTAATTGATGGCACCCGTCCTGTCCAAACCTATATTTGAACACAGGGTTTTCTGATGGCCCAGCAGGCCTGCGTACACTGCAGCCTCTGCTGTTCACTCTGCACAGAAAGTGACAAATCGATACTAAACAGTGAATGCACAGAGAGCTTGTTAAAGATGAATGTCCTGTGTGCAGTTTATTACGAGAGTGTTACAGGGTATCTGCATACAGAAACACTGTGATACTGTGATTTCAAGTTGCTAATGTGCAAGGTTGCCACACTAATGTATTCCTAATATGACTTTATGATATAAGGCACTGTTGCAGTATTTCAACTGTTACACTATTGACTTGCATACAGTAAATCTGGTCTGTATAGAAACAAAACAAAGAATTACAGCCATGCTAGCAGCCCTGATGTGACTTAAATGGTAATGTCAGCATGCTAACATCCTCACAGTGATTACACTAACATGCTAATCTTAAGAAAGTATAATATTTATCACCCTGCTAGCATCATGTTAGCTGGTTATTAGCACTAAACACAAAGTAGCCTACAGGCTGATAGTATTCTGGATACTGGGTAAAACATCAGAAGATCACCAAAGTTATTACAATTCATCCTGAGGGGGAGATGAATGTTTGTGACATTTTTAATTTTTATTTAAAGATAAATTTAACGAGGTTGGTGAGTAGGAAGGTAACTCTGTTTATCCCCATGGGGAAATTTCAGTCTGAGCAGCAGAGATAAGAAGGGATAGAGGAAAAAAGAGGACAGTAAATAAGGAAAAACTAGACAATACAATAAAAATGACAATGAAAAAAGAAAAAGGATAATAGCAAGACTAATTCTGTGAGAACAGGGTAGATCAATAAGCATAGCAAGGTGTTAACTAAAGTATAAACAGTGTAAAAAGTATCAAGTGTGGAACAGTTTAGACTACAATAGACACAATATTCATGAATCAAATAAAAGGTGTGAAATGTGCAAAAACAGAACAAAAATATAAAAGCAGTTCAAAGCAGCAGCAGCAGTCCACTAAACAATATTTTTTTATTTTATTCATTTTTTTATTCTTCTATTTTTCTCGGATGTGCACTTCAGTTTTCAGTGAGGCTGTAGTTCTCATTACACACCATAAAATTAAAAAATATAACTGGATTGATTTTTTTTTAAAGGAGCTTTGCTATACTTACCTTGCAACGAAGCTATCATGCAGGAATCCATCTTGCCAGGCTTCAAGTTATCTGTTTGTGTCTGCGCCAAAAGTGGTGCAGCCATTCAGTGTTCTAGGAGGGACTATTGACAGCTACGGGCGTGATTTTAGGTGTGATGACAGCGAGAAGGGTCTATGGAAGCAACTGGACTCAAACAAATAATGGCAGCTCCCGAAGAGGTTAATGTATATACTGCAATAGCAGAACTAGTAGCAGATCTAGTGTGTATTTTCTTCACTGAAGGAAGAATAAAGAACAGCACTGACAGCTTTTCTTGATGGAAAAGATGTTTTTGCTCTTCTTCCAACCAGCTTCAACAAGAGTTTGATCTGATTGGTTGAAGTTAGCCCGTGTTAAATGTGATAGATAATTAATTCATTGACCTGCCAAGTGTTTTCTGAAAGCACCTGCCCTTTTCCAAACAGTTTCTAAGGACAACGCCTCAGGTGGTTCTGTGTAACAAACTATCTGGTATGAAAGAAAAAAATCTACATTTTACATACATACTGTACTACACACTTGGCTCACATTTCATCAGTGTAAAATATACTGTGACATGTTCATGTGTTTAAGCTCATATGTGCTTTGAAGACGTGTTAACACATGCTAACATTAGCTTGTTAATGGTTAACATTAAGTGTTTAAAGGGTTGCTTTGTTAGCACTGTACAAAGTATATCACAGGGTGATGGGAATTTAAGTTTTTAGGTATTTTGCCATTAATTGGGCTGCCAACTTCATATCTGGCCAGGGATTACAGATGAGAACTAGTCTCTTGTGTTTATTTATGTTTATTAATATGCACTGTCCCTGAGAAATAAATAAATAAAATAAACTCAAGAGGGGGATAAATGGAAATTATGAGCTATTTATGCACTAGATGAAAAGTGATCAAGACACATCATCTGGGGCCCTTACCAAATTTCACAGCAATCCAGCCGTATTTGTGAAGACATCTCACAGTCTGATAGTAATTACTGAGCGTACCTAAATAGGCCCTTAATTTGAGATTAGTCATACAATTAAATGAGCCACAGCAAACGTAAATTAGACGAACTGATTATCTGCTTTGAAAAAAGTCACAAAGTTTAAAAAACAAAAATTATGTAAATATCAGTTTTATTGGTTTGATCTGCATGGAAGTCTTGGAAAAGTAGTTCTTACATCGTAACCCTTACACTGATTTCTATTGAACCCATGTAAACAAGGCTGCCAAAATCTTGTTGAATATTTTACCCCTAAATATACTGGGTCAAAATTAGCAGTATGGGTCAAACTGAACTACAAGAGACAAAAGGAGCTTATTGAAGAAACTTATTTTATGCATGCTTGAACATTTTGGGGAGCATTTCAGCAACATTAGGTGTGCTTGATTTGTCCTGCTAGACATTCAGAGAGTGAGAGGAGCTTAAAAATCAGAAGCTTGTAAGCTTCTGGATAAAAGCAAGAGCATCCGAAATGTCAGTGCAAAGTGGAGGAGCACAACGACGGGGACAAAATGGGGGAGGGAAAAAAAAGACAAGGCTGGAAACTTTTGGACAAGTGGGAGGAGGGAAGGAGGATGAAAACACTGGAAGAGTTTGAAAGATTTGATGGAAAGGAGGAAAAGCAGTGAATTCAAGCACTATGAAGGGGGGACGTACAGGTGGAAGGCGGACTGGGGAGAAAGGACAGTAGATAGATCATGTTTGCAAATTACTAGCTAGCTAATCTACATCAATTGTTAACTAGCAAGTCGGATCTGATAGCTAACTAGTTAGCTAACCTACATCAACCATTAACTATCTCACATCTGATAGTTCATGCTAGCAAAACACTAGCAAACTAATCTACTTATCGAATTGTTAGCGAGCCAGCTTTTTTTCCTATAGCATAATATCAGGAAATACAGGAAACAAGAAAGGAGAACGTTGAGTGAGGTCGTGCTGGGTACCAAGCAGTTATTGGGGCAAAAAGGGGCAGGACTTAAAAGGGGTGACTTAAGTACCCTAAATACATCTGTAGAGAACACTGAAAAACAAATGTGCAATGCACTGTATACATCATACACTGTATAATAAATAGTGGACAGGGCTTCCATGATTATTGTGGCAAGTGTTTTATTTTATGCTGCAGTCTGCTGGGGAGGAAGTTTGGGAAAAAAGCAAGCAAGGAGGCTGGATAAGCTTGTGAAAAAGGCTGGCTCTGTGATCGGAGTAAGGATGGACTCTCTGGAGGAAGTTGTGGAGAGAGACACAATGCTGTCTCTTATACACATCTAGATGTGTATAAGAGACAGCAATAAAGTATTTCGTATTCGTATGATGTCACCGTTAAGTTTCTGAAGAGCTATTGTGAAGTTCTCAATGTGATGGCCACATTTTGGAGTGGCAGTGCTTGACTCTAGCTAACTTCCTGAAAATCCAAGACTGAGTTAAGAGGTGGAGTACGAGCAGAGCTGAGTCGAATGAGGCAGCTACCAAACAGCTAGCGACCTGTGACGGCACCCATCTGTCACTAAAAGGGGCCATGCTTTTAATTATGCAGAACACTAAGCCTGAATATAACTTAAACAGGTGAGTTATAGAAAAGTTCACCCACTGTGCAGTTGTCATTAAAGGGAAAATTAGCTATGGAGACCAAAACCACTTTTTGTACCAGGCTGTACACATTTTTATTTCTGCTGTAAACTTGAGCCTTTTAATTTTCTTTTTTGGGCACGTTTGCTTTGGCTTCATTTTTCAGCCTCAGAAGTTACAGTTTGATATAAATATGTGTACAACAGTCTTTTTCCACACACACATGCACAAACCCAATCTTGGTTTGTTATGCTTTGATTGTTTTCTATTTCAGCAGGAAATCCCAAATACTTCTATTCATTTTCATAGTAATAGAAATTACCCTGAATTTCAGACATGCTGCTTTTCTCATTAGTATCATAAATGCCAGATTTCAATTTGTTTTAGAGGGTGTATGTTGTATGTATAATGAAATCTTGCCTCTGCATCATACAAACTGTATTTAAATCTATTCTACTGCAATACCAACACACCCTCATGCCTAAACCACAGAATAGGTTGATTTCCAAAATGACATATTACCAGTGGAGAGTATGGGTAGGCTTACCAGACCTTAACTACATTATGTTATGTCATATGACATAACTCAGGTGACAATCGAGACATGGTTTATATTGTAAAACAGTCACAGTTTGGTTAGATTTATACAATAAAAGCACCTGGTTAGGGTTAGGAAAAGATCTTGGTATGCGTTAAAATAAGTAATATGTCATGTGATGGAAGTCACTCACGTGATGTTACACACGTTTACGTTGGTCAGTAAAACAGTTGCAGTCTGGTTATAGGCACAAAAACTACTTTATTAGGTTCAGGTCAGAAAAAGATCATGATTTGGGTTAAAATAACTATGTTATGTATGTCATGTGATGGCAGTTTTTTTATTTTTTTATTTAAAACTTTAAAAACCTCTGCTTACTTTTTGTCTCACACAGAACCCGAATCCCAGTCTCCTGGGTGAACATTCTTTGCTTGTTTGAGCCATCCACCCACCCAACCTTCTCCCCCAAAGGCGGACTTCCTTGCTCCTTCCATAGATCTCCTGTCATACTTACTATGTCCCATAGAGGACGCAGCCTAACAATAACACATATCAGTCGGAATAAGTTGCTTGCACTTGTAACCAACACACATTTTTCTGGCAAGGACAGGCTGGCAGTACTGCAGTTTTTTTTTATGATGCACTGCATTTCTTATACACCATGCAAACATACTGCACTGTGATACAGTGAGATGCTTGTTCTTTTCATTCCATGTAAAAATGTTGACTTGAAAATATCGATGCATCAAGAGGAGAGGAGCAACCGAAGCACGAGACGAGTGAAGGCTTTGAAGTGCACCTGATTAAATAATCCTTTCATCATTTTCGATGTGCAGTGGGGACGAACATTACTTAAGGAGACATATGACAGCATCGACAGAGAAAACACTGAGCTGCTGGCAAATTACTCAGGTTGCTGTTGTGTGACTTGCCGCTTGGATAAAATGTCCATTTTGTTCTGCTCAAATACTGATACTGACACACAGCAGACATTCAGCTTAC
>JAJHUR010098713.1:0-10356 GCA_027495735.1 Lutjanus campechanus | reverse complement strand
AATGGGAATGTCACAATCAGAAACAAGGGGAAACAATCCTCAACAAAGCTAAATTCACATTTCATACATTAAGATAAACAAAATAAGCTAATTCTAAGCACTCACATACCTCATTTCTCTACAGAGAAAGACTTCAGTACTGACACAAAGAGCTTAAGTATATCTTTGTTCCCTGGTGTCATTTTTTAACATGGTGGGAAAACCCTGAACTGAAAGTGGAGGCCCAGTTCTTTGATCCCATATTCATGTTCAAATTATGTTCCAGCCGCTGGCAGAAGTACAATGCAATGCTTAGTTTTGTCCTTGAATATCAGATCATTCATGCTGGTAAACATGTTCTGTATACATTGTCCTTAGTGTGACTATCACCATTAATGTGACTATCACCATTAATACACTTTACATCACTGGCAGAAAAAACAGACCAAAAAAACAAAACAAAAAACAAAAAACACACACACAAACCAAAAAAAAAAACAAAAAACGATTTGTCTTCTTGTTTCAAATGCTGCCCAGTTAATTTACTAAGTTATGTTCCAAGGCCTGAAGAGGACAAATCATTTATTACACATTACCTGGTCAACCACCAGTCTCTTGTCTATGTTTTATGAAATTCCTGTCACAGCCTATGACATATGACAATTTTGTTCAAAATGAAAGAAAACACATTCCTGTGTTTACCAAGTTCACAATAAGTCAGATGAACCAAGAGGTTTACAGTTGCAAAGCTCTTGTAGCTCTTAACAGACTGCTTTACATTCTGGTACATCATGACATGCGATTACCTCAACACCAAGGAGACTAGGGGTGTGCCAATACATCGATTCTTAGATGCATCGCGATGCGACACGTGACGATCAATAACGATTAACAAATGTTCAAAAATCGATTATTTTCCATGATAGTGAAATCACAGAAACACAACCGCAGCACCTAGAAGTTGGCCGGAACAAAAAAAAGCCACCCGGACATTTTTAAGGGATGGACTCATAACAGACTGTTAGCCAACACGGCGGAAGCTGACTCACTGGCTACTGTCACTGAGCGTGAGGTTCACTCTTCAGGGTTGAAATCAGGGGCGGAACAGATCGCAGTTGATCCGTGTTACGTACGGATCGCCTTCCACGGTTTGGCACGCATGTGATCCGCGGACTACGTGTGAGCATCATAATTTTACTGTCACTGTTACTTTTGTATAAGTTATAATACCCGAAATCTCAATGCAGAGTTGCAGTGAAAAAGACAGATGCTGCTGTGTGCAGCGCATCTCTGAGAACAGCGACTGATTTAAAATCCGTCACATCGTCTTGAGTGAAATCCAGACCATGACTTTTTTCACTGATGTAACTATGCTGTCGTCAGAGAAACATAACACTGTGATAATTATTGAAACTTTGGTTATATCAGCTGTCTTAACTACACAGCTCCTCTCTGATCACCGGTGCAGCTCTGTCTCACCCTGTCTGTGCTGATTGATTACCTGTAACTTCTAACCAATCAGATAGTGCTGCAGGCGGGACATTGAGCCAGACTACAGAGCGTAGTTGTGCATTATACTGTGCAGTGTATAATGATCTAATGTATGTATATAGGACAGTACTGTATAAGTTTGACATTTTTAAAATAAGTCTTATTTCTAAAGGCACTTTATGTATTACACTTTATGTAATAAGAGCAGCTTTATGTTGTGGGAAATGTGTTGGATCGTTTGGTCTGATATAAATAAAAGATAATGGAGGTAAATTTGTTTGTTAACTTTATTTAATGGATGCTGACAAATATAACTTGTTTGAAAGAAATCCTGTATGGGGAAAAAGATGCATCGATAATCGTGATAATAGTAATAATTGTTATAATTGTTATAATGTAATAATCGTTATAATCGTTTAACAATTGAATCGTAGCACCCTGAATCGTAATCGTAATCAAATCGAATCGTGAGGTGCCTAAGCTGGCACACCCCTAAAGGAGACTAATTTTTTCATCAGGCTAAACCCTGTATACTCATAATGATATTTCTGTAAATTTGACAAAACCTTTATAATATGTTTTTGTCAAAATTTACCAGTTCTCCCAATAGTCCACACTTGGCTGAAAAAATAAGGACAATCTCACTCGGGTATAAGCAATTACTGTTATGACACTGACGCAGAGTACAAACCTTTTCAAAACAGTTTTCCCTGCATATAGTCAATCACAACCACACCATTTGAGAACACCAAAGCCAGAGACCAGAGCACTAGATTTTCTCAGAGAACAAAGGAGTGTAATTCAACAGTAATTACTGTTGAACTGAGGAAATATTTCTACTATTCTTTGACAATTCCTCTGATCAGTTTATACCAACTAGGGATGAAATGACATCGCTTTCACAGTAAACTGCCATAAAACTCACTTTTATAAGATGGCCTACAAAGATTAATGTTTTACTTTACAATATCATGTATTACTATTTTGAGGAGTTGTTTTTATTTTGCTAACTGTGTTTGTTTAGTGTCATTATTTTAGTATTTTATATACGTTTCCTTGACTTTGTACTTTCGTCTGCTCTAAACGCTCTTTTAAATCTTATTTAAATGTTCTTTTATCAGCCTTCTATCTGCCTTGTATGAGACTGTCATACAGTATATGAGACCTTATAATTTATGTGGCTACCATACCTGATAATTATATGCTTTTTATGAGCATAATTCTTCCATGACCATTTTCATAATTGTGATATGAAATTTTCACGCCATTTAATCTAAAATTCATTTAGTTGTTATCAAATAAGCAAGCACATCAGCCTGTGTTTAATTGTTTCCAGTGGTGTAATACACCTTCGCTAAGTTCACAGTCAGAATGTCATGAAAATTTAACCAACATGTACAAGGGGTTTTGATTTTTGGTAACACACAAGTACTCTCACCGATTACTTTTCTGAGTAGGTAACCCTGTGATGTAACTAGTTACTTATTAATGGCAGTAAGCTTGTAATATAACCAGTAAGTTTCATTCAATCTATTATGTTTAATTCTTCAACATTATGCCCTTAAAAATCCATATAAAACACAATCTCACTGTCTGTTTGATGTATCCATGGATATACTAGCCTATACGTTGAGACAAGTTATAACCCAGGAAAAAACAATATCAGTTATTAGAAAACAACAGTTTTATTCTATAAAATAGCTCAATGTCCAGGATTGTTTAAAAATTTGAGATATGGTTCTAATTTTTAACCTTATACCAATGGGCACTGCATGAATTCATTAAATACAGTATTTTCCAGAAATAAAAATTACTGAGTTTCTTCACTGGACATTTCCTGTGAACTTATAACATGTCTGGTACTTAACATTTTGATCAGATCACCCAGGGAGCATTTTAATAACAGTTATGAACAGTTATCATCGTAACATGGATGCTTGATAAATTTAGGTTTGCTGAATCTCCTTCATTTAATGAGCAAATCACCCTGAAACATTTTTTCCTCTCTGCTTATACCTTTCTTATGTTCATGTGAAAAAGTTTAATAGATTGATTGAACATAAAACCTCTAGTTGGGAAACTATATTATTTTCAAAAGTAGTTCCACAGTCCTATCTGTTGAGGCTTGGGCTCTACCAGACAAAGTTAGCGTAGTGCTACAAACATGCTAAAAAAAAAAAAAAGCAAGGGCTCTTCTGGCCTTTACAGTTTTAACTTAAGTCTTATTTTACTTCACCAGACAGTTGTCTTTTGACTTTAGAATTTTTTATGCTTGTTTTTTGTTCACCACGATTTATGTTCATAAGTAAGTAATCATTTATTTATTTTAATGCAAATTACTAACCATGTAAATCACTACTTGAATGATTTCAGAATCACTCCTCTTGACAACTTCCTCATGAAAAAAGGCTGCAAACTAAATTTCAACATGTGATGGTATTCCTTTCAGACATTGGTACGAGGGCATGTTGGCACTCACCTTATCCTGATCACACTGTATGTGGCACAAGGAGCAGGTGTGGGGATACACCTTAGGAGGCACAGCTGAGAAATCACTTATCATGGTGGGGGTAGGTAACTTCTTGCTGCTGCTGTGTGGTTTTGAACCAGATGAAGAGGAGAGAGACCGTCTCGAGGAAGCCTCACTCCTGGTTTCAGATGAAGGCCTAGGCTTGGGCCCGTCACGCCTGTAGTCTCGGTCTAGATTACGAGATTTGGATGATGGTGGAAATTCTCTCCCCGGTGACCGACTGCTCTTACGGTGGTCGCTACTTGTCCTGCGGTAGTCCTGGTCTCCATGCTTGCTTGACTCAGCGTGTTCCAAACGAACCTGCCGTCTTTCAACTTTATCCGCTTTAAGAGCTGATGAGGATGACGACGAAGATGGGTACATTTTAACTGTCCTTTCACCGGAGAGCGGCTCTCTTTTGAAAGTCTCTCTGGTACTGGTCTCCTCCTTTGCCCGACTGGCATGACCATAGTCAATGACTTTACCCGCTGTCTGTGTAACAGTAAGAAGGCTGGGCACTTCTGGGGAGCGTGAACGTGCCACTGGCGAAGAGCGAGAAGGAGGCACCGGCATATCATGAATGGTGCGAGAGAATGAGGATGCAGAAGTGGAAGTTTTCTGGTTGCCCGACTTGTTGATTTGGATGTCGCGGAGTATGAATGGTAAAGTATCTGGTGTTAGCTGATCATCAGGGTAGTGACTCAGCACCTCCAAGTCCTCATTTGAAAGTCCAAAGCTAGCCAAGATACTTCCTGCACTCTCTGGTGTGTACAACCCCTGACCGTCCCCACCACCACCATGAGGGTGACGGGCTTGGGGAGAAGGTGAGTCACTTACAGGGGCAGTCCAGTTTGGGATGTTTGCTCCAGCGTGGCTACCCTGGGGCTGCTGTTGAGGCCCCTGATGTCGTTGGGACTGGTGGCTAGCACCAGGTGGAGGACCGGCAAACAGTTTAGTTGGAGGCTGATAGTTTGACCAGTCTACTCCTTGCTGGTGGCCAGGCTGATTGTCAGAGGTGAGTGCTATTGGATTAGAGCTGTAGTTTCCATGTTGACTGATCCCAGAGCCTGAGCTTTGGTGGTCAATGAGGCGGTGGTCCATGTCCCTAGCACCACGGATAGCCAGAGCAGACTCTAGTTCATCAGGGAGCTGGGTGGGACGAGGAAACTGGAAACCCATTACCTGCGACAGCATATCAGACGCAGGGCGATTCTGATGTTGATTTGGAGGTGGCTGATGATGAGGAGGCCTGGGCCCATTAGAGAAGGGCTGTGACCCCTGTTGTTGTGAGTGGTGGTGGTACATGGCAGCAGAGAGACACTGTTGTGTGTTTCTGTAAGCTTTGTTGTTTGTGTCCACGTTAAACCCAACAGCTGAAACCCGCTGTCTATTAAAAAGACTCAGGAGGGCCAGGTGAGGAGGTAACGCTGCTGCAAAACCGTTGTTGTTGTGACACTGGGTGCCAATAGTTATGGTCGCTAGAGTGGCAAGCTGCTGGAGAACAATCTGTGCCTGAGTCTCAATCTGAGCCAATCGGAGAGCTGTCACTGCAGCAGCACCAGCCACAGGTCCAAATATGAAATGGGTCCCTCTGGTGCTGTTGGCGACGGAGAATGTTGCACTGGGCTCCAGCCGAAGGGTAGGAGCAAGGTGCGAAATACTGTCTGTGCGCACAGCCAGGCTGTGAGGTGGAAAGCAGAAATATACTATTACAGATGAACAAGCTTTACTTTTTCATTTCATGAAGTCCTTTTTCCCCACGTACTTTTTTTTTTTTTCAACAAGCTGGCACAGTCCTTAATTTATTTGAGGTTTTTCTCTTTAAATTTCATCAAAGCATTAAGAAGTGTGGTCAGCCTCGTGAACTCCTTCCTGTAGTCACGGTGTGCCCACCGTGTTTCTTTCAGGATGGGAAAGCAAAGTAACATTATGCAACAACACTGATTCAATGAAACCCAAACAGCAAATATGTGTTATTTTTGGAATCAGTATCCAACCTCTCTTATTTTCTTTACTGTACCTGAGCCCAGCTTGGGCTGAATAGACAGTTGTTTTTCCTTTAACACGATCTACCAAACTGCCTTTCTTGATTATATTTTAGTAATATTGCCAGAGTGTCACACAGGTCACACAGTGACAGGATATTAGTCGACCCTGCCCTTGTCTTCTATGTTATACGGTATCTGGCATAAAATCCTGTTGCAAAGATGTTAGTGTGTACATTGAATTGGTGATGTTCTGCAGTCTTTAAGGACACATTTCCTTTTAACAGATCAAGCTGAGCAACCTTTGATCAAATATTAGCTTTTAGGGAAAAGGTAAACTTGCATACTGGGCAAAACTATATATACCAGAAACAGGATTGAGAAAATTTAGTTGCTATCATCTCAGCAGATATTGGGTGAGGAGATTAATAGGCCAAATACTAGAGTCAAAGTTGAGTAATGCAACATTTCACTACAGAAAATTATAACATGCAGCGTGACATGCCATTTTCAAAAAAAATAAATCAAATAAGAAGGGAAAAGTTGATGACATAATGCAGGAACATATTCTGTGATTTCACAGTAAAATTACATGTCTGTAAAAGGGTTTGTCATATAAAAACATGTCTGGTGTTTTGAAATTTCAGACAATGACCAGTCCTGCAAAGAGTCACCGCAGTTTGGTTATAAAGCCTTTTACAGCTAGGTCATAGACATTTCACAAATGTAGAGTAACTAGAGTAATATTAGCTGGCTGGAAAATTAAGTTCCACATGGAAGCATTTTTAACAGAAAAAAAGCAGACAAAGCAACAACATCCAAGCCTCTGCAATTGCTTGTGACAGAACCATGCTGACTTCTCACAGTGCGTTTTGATTTGTTTAATAAATACACAATTGCCTTCTATGTTATTTAGGGTCTTATGTGGAAAATAGTATAAATGTCTAAATGCATGAGAAATCACTTTTAATTGAAATCTGAAATACTGTCATCTATATTTTGTGCACTTCCAGATATTAGGTTTGAATTGTGCGCACTTATGCTTTGACATTTGTTGTAAAATTACTTAATTAATTCCACAAACCAATCATAAAAAAATTCACTCAGGTCAACAAAACCTCTCTACCTCCGTTTAATCTGCCTCTTTGAGTCTAAGCCAACTCAACAACAGGGAACTGAAGCTGTTATATCACTCCAAACTTCTTTGACGAAAGCAGTACTTTTGCCGCACAGAATACCGGAGTTGTTGGTTAACCCCTGCCTGGATTCGTACCATTAGTGTGGATACAAACTAGCTTGTTAAAACACCAAAGACAATAACTCCGACAAAATAACCGATTGAGGCAGTGATAAACACAGACAAATCCTGTGTTCTGTGAGGTAATATTACCATTTGTCAAAGAAGTCTAGTGGTTTTACAGATAACATGGACATCGGCTTCAGTTCCCTGTCAGAAAAGACTGATTGCAAAGTGGTGAAAATGTTCTAAATATAGTGAAAATGTCAAGTGATTTTTTTTTTTAAGTGTCTAAAAAACATTTTGCTACTGATCCTGTCCACAGGGCTGCATTGCTTAGCTTCCATGTCAGTACACTTGGGCAGATGTCAATCAAAACATGAGCCACCACACATACACAGTCTTAAAACTAGATTTTCAAATAGTTATGAAGGCTCAATTCACTCAGATTTTTTGTGGATGCTTAATGAGGCACTCGACTTTGTTGTCATACATGCAACAGCTGGGCAGTTTCTTGATATTATATCTACATTGTGATATAAGACTTGCCATTGTCTTAGATTTTGGATATGGTTAAATTGTGATACAGCATAAAATGTTGTCATTTCCTGTCAAGTTATGTAATGTTCTGGACTTACCAGACTGTTCTAGCTGCTTTATTATTTGGCTTCACCCAAATAGTCATAATATCCACATTACTGATGACTATTTATCAAAAATACTAGTAGTTAATATTTTGTGGAAGCACTAATGATCACTTCTAAAATACTGTTGCTATATCTGTAAATATATATTTTGAGGTATTTGATCAAAGATATTTAATATTTAATATGTAATTAGGGCTGCAACGCTTGATTATTTTTACCATCGATTAATCTGTCGATTATTTTCCCTTTAATCAATTAGTTGTTTGGTCTAAAAAACATCAGAAAATGGAGGAACATGTCAATCAGTGTTTCCCAGGCCTAAGGTGATGTCCTCAAATGTTTTGTTTTGTCCATACAACCCAAAGATATTCAATTTGCTGACACAGAGAACTAAAGAAACCAGAAAATGTTCTTCGAGAATCTGAAATCAGATAATTTAAACACAATTTTCTTAAAACAGTACTCAAACCACTTATTCTTTTATCAAAATAATTAATGATTAACTTAAATCGATTAATTATTGCAGGTCTATATTTGATTTAGCCCATATCTCCCTGCCTAATATATATGCATTTACTAGCCCACTCCAAGTCAATTTTCCATTGGCTTTAATGGTGTGGATGAGCAATAAACTGACAGATAGATTTAGAGCAGTGCATGTCAGGTTTAGGCCACTGGCCACTGAACACTCTAGGGCAGCACATACAAAGTTTATAACTCAGGTGTGTTTTGATACAACATATGATACAAAGGGGAGGCCCATTTTTTGGTATTAACGCAGACTATTCAATGGTCAACATGCCAGAGTGTAGAATTAAGTTAAATCAAATCCCCGAAGCAGATTAACTGTTAGCATTGCTTTGCAGAGACATCACAGAAGCTGAGGCTTGGAAGCTGCTGTTTTCGTAAGTGAGTATAACAGATTTTCACTCGATATTTAGTTTGCTCGTGTTAGTAAAAGTCAGCTATAGTTCCTTGCTAATATTCAGATTCAACATGTCAACTCCATCAAGTACTGTGTTAGACTGCACGCGATCCCCTGCATGGGGCAAAGATGGGCTCGCGAACCGGGGCCGAATCTGACTACAGCCGCAGTCGTGAAACACTTGGCTTTAAACTCTTACAAACTGACTAAACACACATTCAGTCTATAGAGTCTATAACCCACATATAACATAAGTGATAGTCCATATTATGATAGAAGGTCGTACAAATCATTCTGTAACCCGGGACCCGGGACAAACAGGACCAGCATACGCGGTCGCACAGAGGCCGACCAGCCATTTTGGGTGTTTTCACTAGCTAGCTAGCTAACGCTAGCTACCCAGAAGAAAGCAGATGTGTAATATTTATTAGGCACTCATACAACCACCGAGTCCATAAAACGTCTAATAAATACCTTTCACAAAGAGCCGAAGTGAGTCTTTGTTGTTACCGTAATGTCTTGGTTCCTTCTCAGCTTGTAGACATTCGTACCAAAATGCGACTGTCTGCTGCGGCTTCTTCTTTGCGTGTTTTGGACGAACGCAATGCCAACTCTGACATCCATACTGCCACCTACCGGTCCGGAGTATATACAACATGCGCCTGTTTACATTAACGCTATTAAAAGTATAATAATCTATTTAGTGCAAGAATTCCATAACTACTTGAACGGACATTAGGGCCATTTTCACCATTGACTTTCCTCTATTATCTGTCATGATAAATACCAAACGAAGAGCATTAAGAATTTATTCTGTTAGTTTATCCTTTTAAAATTGAAATAACAGAAAAATGTAAATTTTGTAAAATGTATTTATATATTAATCAATATGCATGTCATCACATGTGGTAAACCATCATGATTTCATATATTCACAACAGTATTTTTCTACAGGATAATAAACATCAGTGATGTGATTTAAAATTTAGATCAATCTAGAATTAGCCTACTCATAGTAAGAGACAGTATTGTATGTATTTTATATGATTATAAACATGTTATTTTAACATTAATAATAAATAAAAAAATCCACCTAAAACAATCACAAAAATAATCATAGCCTAAGGGAAAAGGCTGGGAATGAGTATAAAAATGTATGTCTGTGTGTCTACATAACACTGTCATCCAGTGTCTAACCATTTGTTGCAAACTCACACTATACTCACACTATATGACACTTTATTTGTTATTGCAGTCATACAGCAAAATAGACCTTTTTTCATGGCAGACATATTGATTTATTAGTATTACTAATCAAGCTCCCATTCCATTTAGTGTGGCAGAGCCTTTCCAGTGAGCCAACATGCACATGAAGTGGAGTCAAGGCTGGATTCTCCTGACTCTGTTTGACCTGAATGGAACTTTTATTAGTATTTTAGTAACAAACATCTGTGTTTACACAATTATTTCATGTGAAAATGGGTGCTGTGAAAATTTTTTCAAACATTTTTTCGTACCTCCACCAGACAAAACACTGTCAAACTACGATTTAAAAATATCCATGATATGATAAAATATACATT
>JAJHUR010098712.1:0-16907 GCA_027495735.1 Lutjanus campechanus | reverse complement strand
TCTCTGCTGGCTCCCTGTGGCTTTGACAAAAAATTCTATGGAATAAATAACAGTTCTTTTATTAACATTTTCATTTTCACTCATCGTTGCTGTAGGTCTTAAGTGATTCTTACATAAAAACATGGGGCCATACAGTATTTTTTTTTTTATAGTTTCGATATTTAGTCAACTAAAATGTGTGTAGTAGCCTACATCTATGGCTCAGTGCCTTTTCTTCTAACTTTTGCTGGCGGTTAGTCTCGAGTCTCTCTGGCTAGCTATGGATGCCAGATCCAAAACAAAGGAAAGTCTCGCAGGAAAATAGAGTTTTAGAATACCAGTTGCAGCTTCAGTTTTTAAATTTACTTTCTGGCCTTTTTCTTTTTCTTGGTCAGTGTTGGCTCATGAGAATGTAATGTATTCAAAAGTTTTTGGAAGGGAGTTCTTGACTTGATTAGCCAGATATATAAACTTACAAAAATCTAATAGGATAACAGTGCAATGAAGACCTGAATACAAGCTATATTTACATAGCTATCTTCACTGTCTCTTAAACAGCCTCATCCAGCATTAGAAAAATATGAAGTTAAAACAACCTAAGAAGAAATTTTAAATATGTATATACAAAAAATACAAACTCATCTGATGCAATATTTACAGGACATAATCTGCTCAGAATTCAACCAAATTGGTAATTTTTCTCAAAGTTCCTGCAGTTATTATGTTCAGTATTTGATGTATTTATCAGTTGTTCTGTACTGTTGAAAATAATATGAAATATGCATAAATATCCATAAAATATGTCACTTAGTCAGAGGTTGTCAGTTTGCTCTTAGTTAGTGTGCATGTGAAGTCAGCGAAGCTTGTGTAATATTTCTATCTTCTTCTGTCGTTCTATCAGTATTACAGCTCAGAATAGTAAGTGTATTTTCTAGAACTGATGCCCAGATATTTTCTTCTATCTGTCATGCTATATCAATCTGCAGGAAGGCCTTCTTCTCATGCTGGTGTGGGTTGACTGAGAGCGAAATTCCATCTGTTCTCGAGCGGGGGATTGTGCAGATGGTCATGTCTGGACAATGGCAAATGTGCACACATCATTCCCAGGTTTGTGGAGTGACACTGGCCACAGAGACTCCTTGAAGCAGCAGAGATTGACAATCAAACAGCTGCTTGTGTCACTGATATTGTGCAGCAGTGAGCGGCAAGTCAGCGCATGCAGTCGGGAATGGATGCCTGAGGGGAAAAGGGCAGCAGTTCACTGACAGGATTTGTATTCTGTCTGACCTCACTGCCACCCAGAACACTAACATGGCCACACACACACAGACACACAACATATACAGTCATGCAGTGCTCACCTCAAAGTCCACTGGCTTCAGCTGAGAGGAAGCTGCTCCAGGACAGCAGGAGGAAGACTGATGTTTCCAGCAGAGGATTCTCACACAGCCGGGTGAATTTGGTGAGGTGAGAAAGTTAAAGATAATCATACAGTATTCATGATAAGATAAGGTAAGATAATCCTTTATTCATCACCCAACAGGGAAATTTGCAACACTGATACATGGTTGGAATTGCTACTGCAATACAAATGTATGGCTGTTGCAGAATACATGCATGGTTCAGTGCCACTGCACAGTATGCAGGCAGAGAAACACTGCAGTATCTGCAAAAAAAAAAAAAAAAAATGCACAAGCCAGGGAATCTGCCATATAGAGTAACCCTCCATCTTTTCTGTGAGTTCTCAAAAAGATAAGTTTACATCCAATTCCTGCTTTTTCACTGTCCCACATCCCCCTCTGGCAAAGCTTCCTTGCAAACCAAACGGTAAATACAGCAAGAGCACCACAGATTGAAGTTCTGTCTGTGTGATAGTCGCACAGAAAGTGAAGATGAGTACATGTAAGGACTGTGAATATTGCAATTTTAGGATTTACAGGTTGCTCCTCTGTGTTCCTGGCCCCCTTAAGGGGATAATTTAGCTTTTTTTTTCTTTTAGTGAAGTTCTGTTTTAGAAGATGCCACTGGCAAACTGGCACACAGTACAGTAATCTGTTTGTTTGTGTTATTGTGCGACTTCGGTCTTAGTTTAGATAGCTGAAATGTTCTGTGAGGTAAAATTTCTGACTTTACAAATGGAAACCGATTGATTTGGAAAGAAAGCTTCTTGGCTTCTATAATGGTGGTTTCCCATCAGAAACGGCTGTCTGACAGCAAAGTAAAATATTATGAGTATAACGTACTAAGGTCCACCTAAAAAAACTGATATCATTTTAAGTGACTAAAAGACCTTTTGACCCTGTCCACAGCAGTTCATTGCTAAGCTTCCATGCTGATACTCTTCTCTGCTCTGCTCTAAACTGGGGATCTACTGACTGGCATCTACTGTAGGTAATACACTAACTATGGATCAGTGCCTCATATAACTCCACATTCAATAATCCACTTTTAGCATACACTGTATTTAAAAGATTTTCACTGCTTTAGCTTGTTGTCAGACAGCCTTTTCTGACTGGAAACTAGGCCAAATATCACTCTCTCTCACTCAACCTGACTGTTTTTGCAGAAACAGCCATTTTACACAGGAGTTGTTGGTCTACTGTCGCCTCAGTCTGTTAGTTTGTGTTGTTCTATGACCTCTATGAATCCAAAATAACCTTTTAAAACACCAACGCCATAAAATTACGCAAACAAACTAACCGAGCAAAGCAGCAGTAGGCCAGCTACTCCCATGTTCTGCAGGGTAAAATGACTGATTTTGTGAATGGAGTCTGGTTGGTTTGGTTCTAAATATAGCGTACACTTATTGAATCTTTTTTTAGGTGGGCTATTTTTCAAGTGGCTAAACTACATTTTGTGGCTGACCATGTCTACAGCAGTACATTGCTTAGCTTCCTACATTGGTACTCCTGCTGCTTCCCCAAACTGGGTTACTGTGGGTAACACACTGACTATAAGTACCTCACAAATACTACTTTGAACAAAACTTTCCCTTCAAATACCCCTTTGGCTTATGATAACATAAAACACCTCCCCAGACATGGTTGTTTTTACAATTAACACGAACAGGTACAGCAAGTAATTAAAAGATAACAGAGCAGCTGCATGTCAAAGTGAACCTGTTTAAGAAACTGCCGTTTGAAGACACAGCACAGAAGAGCAGGCTGTTGCTATAGTTAGCATCAGCAAAATCTAATAAATGCTCACTTTGTGCTTTGCTCACACCCAGAGATTAGTCACTGTAAATAAGAGCTGAGCTGTGCCCCAAACCTCTCATGACACATCCTCATTTTTCATCCTAAAGTCTTATTACTAGAAGATCAGAGAGAAATGCTGGACAACAGCGCAAGTCGAAAATTCATCAAAGGCTATTGGCTTGATTGACGACCTCTCTGCAACCATTAATGTCGCAGGAGCACTTTAGACTACAACAGCCACGTTGCTGTTGTTGATAAAGGTGGTACAGTAGGGGGTTAGTTAGAGAAGCAATTACCAAGTTGAGGAAGTGGATAGATTGCAGCGGATGCTGAGGTGATAATTGAGTTTGGGGTGCAGAGGCAGAGATGGGAGGGGATGAAAGGATATGAAGGCTGTTATGACTGTGAATATGAAACCCAGGAGGAAGGAGCCAGTGAGCACTACGAGAAAATAACCAGCAGAGAGGAAGAAGGCGGGGGGGTCGAAGCTGTGTCTGGCACTCGGCTGTCTATAGGTGGCACTGGAGGACAAATCTGCACAACATACTGATAAAAAACATGAAAAAAAGGGACAAACTGTTATTGAAGAAAAAGAAGCCAATAGCACAATTACGACAGAAATAAATAGAAGTCTTACAGATGGTGCAACATTAAAACAACAACATGGTTTATGGCTCTGAAACAAGTGCAGTTGTCAGAAATACAGCCTGCTAGGTTCTCGGTGTAAACCAGTCTAGAGCAGCAAGCATAAATTCACATGCTTATTATGCTGAGCTAAGCCTTTAAGTGCAATTTATTGGAGTCATTCCTAAGAATACATGGGCTTTTTTAGAAGTTAAATCCCTGCCTGAAAAACAATCCATTCTGAATTATTTGCCTCTGAGACATCCCCTCGTAGTTAGTGGGGAACAGGGGAAATACTACTGTTGTTCACAAAGACAGCAGCATCTCGCTGTTCACACCGCTGTAAATATTTACTTTGAGGAGGTGGGAGGGAGAGACTTCCACATGGAAGTCATTGAGTGCAAGAGAGGCCTCACAGGGAGGAGAGGCGGAGGGAGGGAGAGGGCCTGAAGCAAGCAGAGACAAGCAGCCATGCGAGTGGCTGATGGAGTTGGCTGCGTTTGTGGAATGACAGCATTTCTTTACCCAACACAGACCCTCCCATGTACTCCCCTAAGACTCTGACTGCTTTAAATGAATGTCAAACCACTGACTCAGCAACAACAAAGTGGTCGCTGTTGGTTTTCGCTTCCCACATTTAAAGGTGAAATATGTAAGACCACAGAGTTCAAGTTGGAGCCACGGACAGAATAAAGATAAGATATAAGAAGATATAAGATGGTTGCTGCTTCCCCCAACGCTTTGAACCTTTTATAAAGGTTCCACTTGGAACCCTTTCAGAGAGTTCCATCTAGAACCCAACATAAAGGGTTATACCTAGAACCATCAGTAAAAGGTTTCACCCAGAACCCCTTATGAGAGGTTCTCCAGAGAACCTTTCTATGGTGTGATAACAAGAACTCATCTAGGACTCTCTACCGATAACCTTTTGATATTCTAAAGGTTTAATCAAGTACCCACCAAAGGGTCTCTATCAAGAACCTTTTTATATTCCAAGGGTTTTTGCCAGAACCCTTTTAGAGCCCTAATTTCTAAGAGTGTACACCATAAGTTGATCAGCTTTTTATCACTCTGTCAGTTGTCTGTCAATGTAAAACTAAGCCTGTTACTGTGAAAACAAAAAGCTCACTGCTCTGAAAATACACACTCTGAAGTTTGAGTTCAGTGACTGACTGTCTTACGGGCAGACTACATACATACTATTTTAAATTTCAAAGGAGAACATGCTGGCTGTCGCATTGCTGTCAGAGAGGCGAGTATTTCAACTTAGCATGTTTCTTTAGTCTCTGATGACCAGTGTTACTGACCAAGCTAATGATTATTATTATAAGTTGCTTCTCTCTAAGTAATTACTAAATTATAAAAGTAATTAGTTACTCGGGAGAGAAACTTTTGCATTACTTTTAAAAGTCTGCTTAAATTCTCCTGTTAATGCACACACATTATATTATTTTAGTGACAACTGACAATTTTTATCCATTATTGTACCTATTATCACTGATAGGAGTTAATACTACTGACCACCAGAGGGCAGCATCAACTAGCGTCTGCCTGTAAGCTACACTTTTTTTTGCCTGTGAGTTACACAGCTTGTCTGCTGTATTTGCTGTCCTTTGCCGATGTCCATTGTTTCCAGGTAGTAATAAGTACTAGTAATAAGTAGTAAAAAGTAATAAGTTACATGTCTACTTACTGCCAAAAGCCGTGGAATTACAGTAATATGTTACTGCCAACACTGCTGATGGCATATAATTGTCATTTTAAGATTTTGGAAAGTAAATATACCACATATTTTCCCCTTAATAAGACACACTTTCTGATGGTCACAGTACAATTCACAGAAACTTACTTTTTACTCCCGCCATGATGAAAATGGCTTGTTGAGGATCCTTACAGTGTCAAAAAAAAGTCTGACAAATGAACCCATAATGTATCTCCACTTTTCATGCCATCAGGTTGAAATGAGCTAGCACACACCAGAACATGCCTTAATCTCCATAGCAAAAGGGGAAGAATCAATCAAGCTGTCGCTAATGAGCTCGGCAAGCTGAAAAGGGAAAATCTATTATCCCCCTGGTGAAAATAAAGACTGCAGTTGTGCTAGCACATTAAGTTTGGCCGCTAAGTAAGCTGGTCAGTGTGACCCTCTGGAGACTGTATATTCAGGGATCTCGGCCTGTTAACTCACAGTCAAAACTCTCAAGATGTCAACACAGGACCTGGTTGAATGGTGGCTGGGTCAGGGCTGCTGGAGCAGGAAGTTTAGTGCCTGTGAGAGGGCACATCAGCGTAAGGTTGAGCTGCTCTGGGAGCTTGTTAAAATTCCAGTGCCAGGACCCCGCGTGGCTCGCTAATAAGGGCCGGCTTTGTGTGCGGAGCCAGGGCGACCGGCAGGCCAGCGAGCCAGTCAAGTGACAGGAGATGGCATGAAGGCCGGTCACGCCACTCCAGGAACAAACACAGCACTATCTGACTGTTTGTCCGGGAAGACATGCAGGCTCCCTCCTCTGCACTTCAATGTACACAGAGACAGCAGCCACAGCGTGAAGGAACACAACAATCTGCACACTCGGCTCCTTTTCTTTCCATCTGCCGGCCTGTCTGGGCCCATTTGTGCGATCGGAGAAAGAGATGTCAGAGCGTGCAGGTACCGAACATGTGAGGTGTCAGTCTGTGTGAATACAACATGCAAATATAGACACATATCTTATCCCTGTCATCTCCCCTTCCACCTCCATGTTTTCATCTGCACTCTTAGAAATAAGGGTTCCAAAAGGGTTCCTCCTAAAGGGCTGAGGTTTCACCCAGAACCATTTGCTTCTTTCATCCAAAGAACCCTTTCTAAAAATAAGGGTTCTTCGTGGATTTCAACAATCCTTTCATCAAGCGTTCTTTGTACCTTAATATAAAATGGCTGTTGCTAGAACCCCCTGGGTGGGTTCTAGATAACACCTTTTGAATAGAAACAGGGTTCTCAATAGAACCCCTTGGTGGGCTCAAGATGAAACCCTTGGAATAAAAAACGGCTCTTAATAGAACCTCCTTAACAGAACACCTTGTGTTCTAGACAAAACCTTTGGGACACATAAAAGTTCTCAATAGAACCCCGTTTGGTGGGTTTAGATAAAACCCTTGGAATGCAAAAGGGCTCTTGGTAGAACCCACTGAGTGTGTTCTAAATGAAACCCTTGGCATATAAAAAAGGTTCTGGTTGAACCCCTTGGGTGTGTTCTTGTTCACACCCTTTGAGGAGGAACGGCTCTTGATAGAGCCCCCAGAGAGGGTTCTGCGTGGAACCAATACACTATAGAAGGGTTCTCTGTAGAACCTTTTGTAGGTTGTTCAGGGTGAAACCTTTCACAGATGGTTCTATAACTCTACCAGGAACCAAAAAAGGGTTCTCCTATGGCAAGAAGAAAACATTGTTTTTCTAGTTAGCACTTTGAGTTCTAAGAGTGTTCCTGCCAGGCCATGAATGTGGACCTGTGTGTGTTGTCTCTCTGCTCCCTGTCTTGCCATCTGTTGGCGCGTCGACTTGAACAGCTTTGTTCACTAGCAGTGCGTAAATAAAGCAGACAATGACTGCGTGTGTGTCTGAGCAGGACAAACATGCATATGTGAGGGCAATGCTGGAGACAGGGGGCGAAAGTTGAGGGAAATGAATGAAGCAATTTAAATGCAAGGACAAGGCTTGACTGCATCATGGCTACTTCACTGAGCTTCTGAGGATTTTATGCCGTATTTTGTCTGAATTTGACAGTAGCTGCGTTAGCTTGAGTTCGTTAGCCGGGAGTGTGTCTCTACTCTGGCAGCGAGTCTCTCCACTGAGTACCTTAATGAGATGCTGACAGTGCCAGGGGCAACTCGCTTACGCAGTCCACTGCATAGCATCTGAGGCACTCATGCGGTTTTGCCAATCACACCCTTTCCTTAAAGCTGGCAGCATCCATCCAGCCTTCCCTCTTCCCCCACACATCCACCCCCGTAATGCCGAATGGAAAAGACTGAGCTCCCACACAATTAAACCTAGAAATGTATTGCAATTCCAAATCCTACAGCGAGACACTCACTGTGTCAGGACGATGGCCATGGCGTCATTCAGGACACTCTCGCCAAACAGCAGGGTGTGCAGATCCAGGTCCACGTGCGGCTCTGACAACAGGCCAAGGACTGAAAGTAAAAGAAAAAAGAAAACAAGAGTTACTGCTACCGCAGAATGCCATAACTCCTCCTCTAATCACACATCCAAAGTGGTGAGGAGTATCACCTCGGCTGCTACAAACAAGAAAAACCAGGGGAATTAAGGTTACAGTGTAACAATGAAAGCTGACAGAGTATGTCAGCACACTGACAGCACTGAAAAGAGGATTTTGACACTTGGAGCAGCCAGAATAGCTAAACCAAGCAAAGACTTCTTCAGCCCCAGCGGAGGAAAATACACAATGCTTTGGAACAGACAATATTTATGTTTGCAAGGGTAACGGAACAGAGAGAAATGCTACGCTGATCGTTGTCTTTTTTTAGCGATTGTTAAAGCTACGAGGAGTTTTTTACTGGTTATGAAACTCAACTCAAAACTGATGTCTCTATATGACAAGCAAATAAGAGCATTCATGTGAAAAAAGGCTATTTCTATATAATCGCTCTTAATGCCTGCCATTAGGTTGGATTCACCTTGAAATTAAAAAAAGAGAACTGTACTGTAAAAGCAAAAATCAAATGAAAAAATAATTTGACACTAAACTAGGGTTATATATGTTTTTTTTTTTTTTTACATTCAAAGCTTCTATTGAGGTTTTTAAATAAATCTCAAATGTCAGTCATCCCTGGGAAATAAAAAGGTATCTCAATCTGAATAAAGCAATGCATCAGATTAAACGAGTTAGTCTTTTTTTTTATTAAATCAACTTCAGAGAACATCAATCATCCATTTCATCAACATAAATGGAATTTATGGTGCTGTTAGATTGCTGCTAGACCGCCCTGTTAATATAGGTGCACGAGGAAAAAGTATTTTAAGACATGAAGGGGGTTCTACCATGAACCTTTTGATATTGCAAGGGTTTCATCTAGAACACTCTCTGGGGGTTCTGCAGAGAACCTTGTCTATATCCCAGTGTTTTATCTAGAATCCACACCGGGGGGCTCTGCTAAAAAAAAAAAATCTATTAACCCTTGACAAAAGAGTTCTTTAAGGATTTCAACAAAGGAAGAAGGGGGTTCATAATGAAACCTCATCTTACAAAGAACCCTTAAGTCTCAGAAATAAGGGTTCCAAAATGTTTCTTCCTGAAGGGCAGAGGTTCTACCCAGAACTATTTGCTATAAGAAAAGTAACTTTTTTGGAGAAGGGGTTTGTCAAAGGTTCTTTCACCCAAAGAACCCTTTTTTGAATAAAGAATTCTTCAAGGAGAAGAACTTTGTACCCCTTGTAGAACCCCTTGTATGGGTTCTTGTTAGCACCCTTAGAAGTTGTAATGGTTTTGGATAGAACCCCCAGAGATAGTTCTGGGAGAAACCAGTGCACCATAGAGGGGTTCTCTGTAGAACCTCTTATAGGGGGTTCTAAGCGATGGTTCTAGGCATATTCCTTTATGCTGGGTCCGAGGCAGAATTCTAAGAGCTCCAAGTTGAAGGTTTCTATCACAAACCAAAAAGGGTTCTCCTATGGGGACAAGCTAAAAAAGGTTCAGAAGCAATGGAATCTTTGAAGAACCTCAGCCCTTCAGGAAAAACCCTTATTACCCCTTATTTCTAAGAGTGTGGGTTGAAGCAGAGCATTTCATTAGATAAAAAGCATGATGTGAAATTTGGAGAAGATTACATCTTTTTAAAATAAACTAACTTTTGGACTTTACAAGGCTCTGGAGTTACTGAAAACGTTTGGATCACACTTGTCAGAAATAATCCTACGCAGCCATCACTGGAATTTAAGTCAACAAATAACACTAATAATATTAGTACAGCCTGATCTTGATCTGCAACTGTGCAGAAAAGTTTCAAAAGAATGAAAAGACATGAAAAACATCAACAAATTCAAATACGAACACTCCGGTACAGCCCTATACTAAACAGCATTTTAAAAAGAAAATTAAAAACATGCTATGTGATGTGTTTTTTACAGGGAACATTTCCTGCATTTGCAAATCATAGTCATACCACCTGTAGTAAAACATGGCAATCTGTGATCTGCTGGCAGCTGTAGCGAGGGCAGATATTGCAAATCATTCAAGTAGAGTGAACGACTGAACTGCTTGATAAGATTTGGTTGTTGGTAGTTACCGGCTGTTCCTGCAGGTGTTTCTCTTTCACTTGTGTTCTTGTTCGGTGAGCATGAATATACATGCGAGTGTGTTTATTAGCTTGGGGTGTAGCTGCAGTTTTCAGCATAGAAGGATAACGACTATGAGATTCTGGGAGTCTTGAGACGACACTGGTGGGAGAAGGGGGAGATTAGAGCTAAGACCCTGCAGCTGATTAAAACATCCAAAAGGAGCCAATTACAGTTTAATGTAGGGGAGCTACAGGCAGAGAGCTCCGTGCTTTAAATAATGTAAGATTCACTCACTGCTCGGCAACACAAAGAACGATAAGAAACACATCTCGATTAGGAAATCGTGTATGGCTTCGAGAGCTGAGAGGAATGGATGTCTAGTGATAGGTCAAGTCTTGTCTGTTTCACCAGCGCTGATGCCTCGAGTCCCCAGCATTTACTGTAACCGGCTCTTGTGTTATGTCAAGGTGTGAGTCATCTACAGAGGTTAAACGCTTGGAACCCACAACTCATCAGTAGAGCTGATGAAACAGCAAGGCAAAGCGCTGTAACACTACAAAACAAAAAGTCAAATTTCCTTTGATTTTGTTCCATGTGAGTCTGTGTTCTTTTGATGACATGAGGAAGAACAAAGGGTGAGATTGCTAATCACTGAAACAAAAACACATCCTCAAGGTTTACACGCAGATGAGCCAAGACAGTGAAGGGCAATATTGTTCAGTTTAAACCTCTTTAGGGGCGCAGCGTGTCCACCAGAACTCACAATCTCACTCTTTTCTGAGCCTTTTGCTTCCTGCTGGCTTACTTTGATTTTCCCCAGGTCTTGAAGCGTGGAACATCTCCAGGTGTTTTCCGGCCTCATCCTTTCTTTTTTCCCCTGTGGATTGTACTCCAGGGCTTGTGTTGTGATGTTATTTGTGTCCTTCCATTTCCATTTTATTTTTTTTGACTGTGGTAGCCATGTTTTCCTGTGCCCAATTGTATAAAAACACAGGGCTTAAGTTGACATCTAAGGATGCCTTAAGGCCCCCACAGATGATCAGTGGTTTCACAAATCCAGGGTTCCCTTCTAGACATGAGCAAGAGTGATGAAGAAAAGCATTCAAGATTCTCCAAATTCTTAAAAACATACCATGATCTCACTAGCAAACATAATGCATGGCGAAAAGTTAACAGTGAGATCAAGCTACAAGACTTGTGAATCCTATTGTTTATAAAATTAGCTAAATCCAAAGCTAAAGTTAGCTTAGCCATGTGTATATCACGCGTGCTGTGCTTTGCCTCTCTGCAACCCATCTCGGGATGAGACCGGGATAACTTTCTTATCTCGTTAAAGTCACTTTAGGTAAAAAAGTAGTTGCATAACATCACCCAAAGGATCACTTAGGGTGATTTTATGCAACTCATAAGGATAAGTAAGTCTCAGTGTAAGTATTTGCAATTAAGTATGCCCTTGTGTGTTGTTAGAAGTTCCTTCGTAACCATTCTTCTCAGGAAATTGTGAGGGAGCCACAACAGTCCCCTAAAAGTGAGATACTTTGTGGAAAATCAAACAATGGCTGAATTTATGGTGATTCAAGAGGAGGAGTACTTCTCAGGACAGGGAAAGCCCAGTGGACACTATAAATGATGTGAAACTCTTGTAAAAGAGATTTGACTTTAGTAGTAGCAACTTTGTAGTTAGTTTATGTCAACAAAACACTGTCTTATATATTAACATAAGCTTTTATTGAAACTGTTTGGCTATCTCCTCCCTTGCTGTCACAGTAATATTTTCATATTTCTTCAGTACTTCATCTACATTTTTTGTTTCACAGCAGATTTCTCACATTGATTTTGTCACTTAGCTTCTTGCCACATAGTTAAATTTATTTTGGATTGTGTTCTTGTTCCTTCCACATTCTTCGAGAACAACAATATTCTCATCTTCTTTTTCTTTTTGTTTTCTCTTTGTTGTCAGTTTTAGAGAGCTAGCCAACACTTGAGGCTGAGGGGAAATACTTTGCTTAGGGGACAAACTTAAGCTTGAAACTTGAGGTGATTCATGCAACCGGGCACTGGTTGGGCTACCATAGCTTTAGGATGTAGCGTAGGTATTTGCTGAAAAACACCTGTAACTTGTTTGTGAGTGCCTTTGTGGTTCTCCATCTCTCAGAATTATAGAGTAAGTCAGTCCTCACATTGGTATTGAAGATATGCAGAGCTGGTTTAATAACCAGATTGGCTGTAATATCTTGAAAGCCTGCTGTGCTGTACCAGCGCGACACTCTATGTCCTCATCTGCTCCTACATCCCTGCTAATGTGGATCCTTTAGCAAGTGAACTGCTCAATGTCCTCTATAGCCTGATGGGATTGAGTATTTTTGGGTTTATTCTCAAGGTCTTAGTTTTTAGCTTTGATACATCCAAACTGCTCACTGGTATCCTGTAGTCTTGTAGGTTTTCAACAAAATCCAAGTCCTTGGATTATTGAGGTCCACTGTATTTCTGCCCTTTGGTTTTCAGTTGTTTCTCTCATGGTCCAGACCAAAGTAACCAGGAAAATCAAAGGAGAGGAGACAACCTTGCTGTACTCCTGCAGTAATGGAAAACATGACTTTTAAAATTTTCTTTATTAAATTTTTGACTTTAGAGGGTAGAGCATAGTGACCCAGTCCAGACACCAGTCAAAATCCACAAAATTAATGTAGAGGATCCCTTGATGTTCAATACACAGTTCCACAATAAATGTTCAATCTGCATCTTTTGTAACTTACTTGCTCTGTTCCTCATAATAACACATCATTTGCTTCCAATTTGGAATTGGTAAAGGAACTAAATTTGATGGAAATTTAGCTTGCATACCCTGGGACTGTATGTGAAATTTGCTTAACTGAAATATTACAGTAATTTGGATGTTTTGTATTTTATGTTAACAGTGACTTTGAAGATTAGCCATTAGCGGTTTGACATCAATAATCAAAAAAAAAAGCATATGCTGTATAAATAATCGACTCTATTTCTTCATCCTGTTGAAGACGCAATCTTTAACTTGCATCCCACGTCATGCGTAGAAAAGCAATTTCTCAGCTCGTTTATGATAAAATTCAAATTTGTGGCGAAAAATACAAACAACTTATTACTCACTTATTTATACAGCTGCATCTCTCAGCACACTGCATCTGCTGAGAGAAATATGAGCTGAACTCCACGGTGAGTTCACCAACAGTAAACATCAAGCAGAAGATGCTGAGCATATGAATGAGCGCACGCACACACGACATGCTCAGCACCGCGGGGCGGCTGAGCGTTGACACTGAGTGACAGGGAGAATACTGACATTGACGAGGCGATGACGAGCCTGTCAACTCCGCACTTCGTGACGCCTCAAGTACCTCCGTCTGCAAGATATCGACTCTAGCATTGTTGGATCTACACTGTTAACTTGAACCATTAACGTTTCTTCAGCTTGTCCCCATAGGAGAACCCTTTTTGGGTCCTGGTAAAAACTTCTGTAAAGGTTCTACTCAGAACCCTTCAGAGAGTAAGAAAGTTACATAGAGTTACAAGAGTTCCATAGAGAACCCTTCTATAATGTAATGGTTAGGGTGCTAACAAGAACCGAGGGTCCAAGGGTTTTATCCAGGACTCATACAGGGGGTTCTGCACAGAACCTTTTTTTATATTATATAGGGTTTTATTAGAACATACACAGGGGATTCAACCGAGGACCTTTCTATATTCCAAAGGTTTTATCTAGAAGTCACCAAGGGCGTTCTACTGAGAACCTTTTTAAATTCTAAGGGTTTTATCTAAAATGCATTCAGGGGGTTCTACAGAGAAGTTTTTTGTTTTTTTTTGATATTCCAAGAGTTTTTATCTGTAACACACTTTAAAAAATCATTTTAAAATTTATCTAGAACTCAAGTTAGCGTTTCTCCAAAGATTTCAACAAACCTCGAAGAACTCTTATTTCCAAAAAGGGCTCTTTGGAATGAAATGATTCATAAAGGAACCCTTAGTCTTACAAAGAAACACTGACAAACCTTTCTTTAGAAAAAAAAAAGGTTCATCAAAAGCAAACGATTCTGGGTAGAACCGCAGTCTTTCAGGAAGAACCCTTTAGGAACCCTTATTTGTATGTTTAGAGTGTATGTTTAGATTAAGATCACATTAGATGGGATTATGATCTATTACATTACATAAATGCCTGCACACATAGATGTATAGACAGACAGGAAAAATGCACTGGCACAAATCCTTGTTGCAAATGCTGCAAGAGAAACCAGTTTCAAAAAGGCAAAACAAAATTATCATATAACAAAAACAATGTCGGCTACGGAAAAAGACAACACAGATGCACACTCACACACACACACACACAACACATTCATGAGGATACATGCACGGACAGGCAAACAGAAACTCAGAGCAGTGGCATTCTGAAGGCCAGACAATATTATATTCAAAACAATAACAGCTCCCGGTAGATTCGTATTCCACCTGTTGAAGCCAAGGTGCAAAAAGAATCCTATAAATTAGTTTCCGGGAAAATTTGTGATATGAATAATGAGTCACCTCTGTTAGAAGCGTTTGGCCCTGTAGTGAATACCAGGCCAGCGAGGGCAACACAGCCAGTATACGACCAGACTGACAATAAGAGCAGTGGCAGGAGAGCAGCCTCAGGACTTGTTTTGACAGATCTGGCTCTTTGGTCTTTGACAGGTTTAAAGCTCTTCCTGGTTGGGGAAAATCCTTTATCTGGAGAGGGTTGAGGTAGGCCCTGGAGTCAGGATCGTTCCATCTCCCTGCTCCCATAATGCCTGGCTGATGACAGCATGTCGTGCACCAGTCACACTGCAAGACGGAGGGAAAAAAAAAAAAAAAAGAAGAAGCAGCGCCCACCCCACACACACACATACAAGGGTGCGGGTTGGCTGTGTTGTCATGGCAACCCCGTCCTACAGCTGTCAAGTGTTCATCAGTTTCCACAGCAACACCATAAGGTGGAGAGAGTAGACAATTATTTCAGACATAATACAGTTGAAAGGGTCGAATGGAAGCCTTATTAGGTCAAATTACCCTGCTGCAGAGGTTTAGCGGAGGCAAAGCTCGTGGCCGTCTCAGTCAGAGAGCATGGGATTTACTCGCT
The DNA here is from genome assembly GCA_027495735.1 of Lutjanus campechanus. Taxonomy (NCBI): domain Eukaryota; kingdom Metazoa; phylum Chordata; class Actinopteri; order Lutjaniformes; family Lutjanidae; genus Lutjanus; species Lutjanus campechanus. Next base: position 1,702 of record JAJHUR010098712.1, on the reverse strand, counting down.
GATTTGACCAAATTAGGCAGATATAATACTGAAAGCGATGCATTTGGAAAGAGATAACGGTCAGCTGGGAATTACTATAATCTCCCCGGCTCGGAGTAAAAAGTGCTCAATTTTTTTTAGGCATTGACAAGTGTATAAACAAGGGTCACAAAACTATAGTAGGAAAAAAAACCTCCCTCACAGTTTGAAAGAAAGTAAACCAGTACTTTATAATTAGTAGTTTTCCAGTTTTGTTTACTTTGAATCTCACAGCGGTTCCTTGTTATGTCAGTGCAAGGTCTCTTAAAAATTCAATTAGTTTTAATTACCTTTTAAAAGCAATTGGAGAAAAAAGTAAGTAAAACTGCCTGTTTTTTTTAATTAGAGCCTTACAGAAATAGAAGACATCAAAAACTTATGTGCTGCTCTTTCTCTAGTTAGTGGGACCGGTCTTGCACCAGCAGTGTCACCCATCAGATTTTGTGAATTTACTGTAAGAGCAGTGTGTAGGATTTAATGGCATCTAGCAGTGAGATTGCAGACTGCAAACACCTTGTGTCACCCTCCCTTTCCAAATGTGTAGAAGAACCTACATGAAAGGTTATATCTGAAGCCAGTGTTTGTTTTGTCTATTCTGGGCTACTGTAGAAACATGGCGCTGCAACATGGCAGCCTCAGTGGAAGAGGATGTAGATATAAACGGCTCCTTTTAAAATAACAAAAACACAACAACTCTCATTTTCAGGTGAATATACACTAATGAAAACATACTTATTAATATTTATATTCCATTTCTGCCGTGTGTTGAATATAAATTTCTGTAAATCTGAACTACTGTGGCTGTAATTATGGCACAGATTACAGCCACTGTGTGCTCACTGTGGCAAACTGTGTGCCCAGCCTCCTCCTGTTCACACTGTACACCATGCCTGTATCCCCCGACATGGAAAAATCTCTATTGTGTTTGCAGATGACACCACCATCATCAGCTGGATTTCAAACAATGATAAAACTTAACATCAGGAGGAAATCGGCAGTCTTGAAGAGAGGATTTCAGACTTAGTAAGTTTCTGTTCATTTTCAGGGAAAAGGATGCAGAGACGCACACCCCTGTCTACATCAGTGGAGCTGAGGTAGAGCAGGTGAACAGATTTGACACAGAGAACCTGTCATGGACATCACACATTTCCAACCTGGCAAAGAAGACTCAGAAACAGCTGTATCTCTTAAGGAAACTTAAGAAGGCAAAAATCCTGAGCCAAGTTCTTGTTAACTTTTAAAGAGAAGCATTAGAAAGCATCCTGACTGGATGTGCATGGCTCAGGACAGGAAAACTCTACGGGGGACCATTAAAACTGCCCACAAGATCATTGGTACCCATTGACCGAGCATTAATGATATCAGGGAGGTGTCTGCACAGAGCCCTACAGATATAGAAGACAATACCCACCACAGCTGGTTCACCCTGCTGCCATCAGGCAGGAGATACAGAAGTATCCACTGCTGTAACAGCAGACAAGAGCACAGCTTCTTCCCTCAGGCTGTGAGACTGCTTAATTTATCCTCAGCACTCTTGCATGTAAAATAGTTTGTTTTATTTTTTATCTCTTCTATCCTCTTCTTCTTATTTTGCTATACAACTCTGTTGTATAATGATAAATAAATTGATCTCGTATCTTGTAATACTGACAAATGTTTAGGACCTACAGGCAGGACTATACAC
>JAJHUR010098711.1:1360-16795 GCA_027495735.1 Lutjanus campechanus | reverse complement strand
AAAATATAAGAGGTAACATTATTGGCAGTATTCATTTATAAATTAGTCTATAGTAGCATTAAGTAATAAGTATTATCATAACCTGATGGGCCATATGGTTTATTACACCAAAACAAACTCAGACTTGGAAACTGTTTGGAGACGGATTCTTTCAAAAAGAACTCAGCAGGTTGAACCACCTGTAACTTTAACTTTAACCAAACAGATCAACATGTGTGCAGGATGAGTCATCAACAGTTTCTAATCGTCGCCCAGAAAAAGACAAAGTCTGAAATACCATTAAAGAGAGAATATCAGATGATTTATGGCATAATATGCAGCATATGTAATAAAAAACACACAACTGAACCCAAAGATTTTGACTTGATGGGAAATTTAAAGATGATCCACCAGAACCTAAATGTTAAAAAAATGCTTTGACAGTTTTTTAAATAAATATCATTGGTTGTAATAAACAATGGCAAGCTGGTTTAAAATAGGTTGTATTTGGGTTCATTATTGTAGTTTATAACTTTTATTGTAATTTAGATTACAGTGAATTTACATGTATTAGTGTGGCTGCAGCTGAGCTTGGAGCTAAAAAAACAACAAAACTTTGGAGGTTAAAATAAAAATATTCATGGTGACTTATTCTAGAGCAGTAAAGCCAACTATAAAGCATGCCCACTGTGTGTGTGTGTGTGTGTGTGTGTGTGTGTGTGTGTGTGTGTGTAAATACAGACTGTACAAACTGACAGGCGCTGCAAAGTCCCACCGACCTGCATTAGCGCTGCAGAAGTGTAATATAAATCCTGTTGGGAGTGTGAAGTGTGAAGCAGCGCTGCCGTATCAGTCTAAAAACCTTGCTGAAGGAAATTTCTACACTTTGTCATATTTCCAAGATGTCAGCTTTTCAGGAACTAAAGAATTATGACAGCCGGAGACATTCAGAGTTTATCTAATAAATGTGGAAAGTGTTAGAAAAGCTGAGGAAAACTGAACTTTCGTAACCCACAGGAGACCATTAAACCTTATAAAGTTAGTTAAGACATGACAATCGCTAAAGTTGGGTCTAAGTGATGTTGTCTTGTCCATAATCACATAAACCTATACAGATGTCACATGGACGCTTCAGGTAGGCAGTGCAGGTCCTGGTCCTCCAGCATTATAAAATCGCACACACACACAGAGCTACCAGAACAAAAGGTTAAAAGGTAAGCAGGATAAGCTCTGCTGACAGCAAGCAGACAGAAGTGACTGCAGATCAGTCAGTGAGTCCCTCAGCGCTGACACACTGACACTAACACAACATGACTGAGAGCAGGTTCAGGCTCAGGGCACGACTCAGCCTGTCAGGACTCCAACTACTGTCTCACTGCTCAGCCAGGCTTTAGACAAGAGAAGAATGACTGCGAGGAACGGAGGATGATGGGAAAAAGGGAGAGAAGGTAACAACAGGGACCAATGAGCAAACAAATTAACAAATAAACAGATGGACAACTGGACCAATCAACCAAAAGATATCGTGTCAATAAATACATCAGTGAGGAAGCCTGTTTACGAACCAACCAGTCAGTGAACAAGTCAATCAAGTGAAACAAGTTATTAAGTCAACCAACAAACACGTCTATCATCGAGTAAGAGAGCTAATCAATCCAAAGTCAGACACATACTTGAGAATCAGCCAGTAACTACATATTCATTGATAATGTGCTTCAGCAGCAAGTCATGTGACTTATGTTGAGTCCACACTACAGGACTGCAGCTGGAGTCGAGACTGATCTGATCCAGTCTGCTGCTGCAAGCAACAGGAGCAGCAACAGAAAATGCACAGTCACCTCGGGATTTAAAACAGGAGCAGGGAACAAATAAAACACCTTGAACAGATAATTGGAGCTGCTGAAAACTGCAGTAGAGGCTCAACAACTTTACAATATATGGCGAGGCAAAGCTACACAAGGCTTTATATGTGATTAATAATGTTTTAAAATCAAAGCAGGGCTTAAATGGAGACCAGTGAGGGGAGGTAGCTACTAAGGTAAGTAGTGACTAGTTATACAGAACTTCAGACTAGTGTCGCCTCTAACTGCTACAACAGTTACATGTTGCACATTGATTCAGTATTAATAAGAGTGATAAAAGTATTAATCTAATATGACTTCTGGTGTGTGTTCTTGCGACAAAATATAGTTTGGAGCGCTGACAGACTCTGAGGAGATTCCTCTCTGTGGTTACATCATGAAATGTTTAACTAGAGAAGCCAAACCAGGGACAGGGGTTGAAAATGAACCTTGGTAAGAAACCCTAAAGACAACTTAACTGTATGTTGTTGTAACCTGTAGGAGTGTAAAGGATCGTTGTTGGCCTGTGATCTGTACGGCTCATCGATAAATGAAACAATCACTGTGTGAAAGAGTTTTACTGGAGCTGTTACTTTTGTTATATGTACCACAGTATTGTATAATACAGAAGAATATAGTATTCGAGGTACACTTTGTAGTATTGTTATAGTATCATTTTTATTATATACAGTACCAGTCAAAAGTTTGGACACACTTCAGTGTTTTTTCTTTATTTTTATAAGAAATGGTTCAGATTAAACCAACAGTGGGCAAAACTGTCAACAAAACAACAGGTGACTAGTTTGGAAAACCTAAAATATCACAGCACAAAAAACTTTAGCACACCTGTACATGGACAGGTGTGAACAAGGAGACAATGGATAGATAATAAAAAGAAAAAAAAGACTCCCGCAGACTGTCCTCGACACCAACAATCAAAGATTTAATGACAACACTGTTAATAAGTCTTTGACTGCAAGTGCAGAAGACAGTGTGCAACAGTCTTTTTTGCTTTTTAAGAATCTTAAGTAAAACAATTTTCCCACTGTTTCCCATTTTCCATTTTTAATCTACAATGTAAAAAAATAATAAAATTAAAGAAGAAACACTGAATGAGAAGATGTGTCCAAACTTTTATAACTTAACTTATAATTATTATTTTGTATTTATTTGTTATTATCCTTATCATATGGTGATGACTACAGACACAGAGCTCAAAGCCAAGTGTATTTTTAAAATAATTTAACCCTAATCACACCTTTTTTCTTTTTTGCTGATCTAAAAAGTGATACAATCCATGACAAACTGTGACTTTTGTGATCTGTTGCACCTCTTGTAACCTGCTACAATATTTCTTGCATTGTCCCTGACAAGTAAACTAGTAAGTAAATACATAAAGAACTTGCAATGTCTGACGCTCTGCTGCTGATCAGTCACAGTCTGCAAACCACAACGACTTCAAGATTCATGTTTACAAGACAGAAAACTGTGTCGTGTTAACAGCACAGCGATCTGACGACTGATGACTGAGACGTGAGCGTCAATCAAGATCACAAAAAGGTTTTTTTTTTCTTTTTTTTTCAGGATAGCAGACTTGAGAAAAATCAGGTTTCTGTTGACATGGTATCATTCATGTTCAACATCTTGGGAAACATTTTAAAGCTGAAGCATAAATCAATCTCAAGTCTGTCAGTCACTCTGACAGATGATCAAACAGTCAGTATGTTGGAAATCAGTCAGACGCAGAGGACAAGATGGATTCTGACCTTATGGAAGTTGCCGTAGAAAAGTTTTTTGATTTCTGGTCCCTCGAACGTGACCGTCTGGAACTCTCCTTTGTAGTCGTTGTTGAAGAACGTCAGAGTTTTTCCTCCATCTGCAGGAAGAGACAAACTACATGTCAACAAAAAAGATCTTGTGCAGTCCTGATTATTATGTTACATTACATTCAGTTCATGATTGTTATTCTGGGTTTGTAATTATAGATATAAAGCAAAAACAACAAAGGGACAAATGTGTTCATATTGATTGTTTTTGTAAACCAGATGCTCCCACAGCTGAGAATCACAGACTCACTGTCCAGGATGACTCCCACCAGCGGCTCGTTGTTCTTGTTGAGGATCTCCCAGAGGGCGAAGGGCTCCTCTGGAGTGTCGGGCAGCAGCCTGAACAGCAGGGTGATGGTGTAGTCAGAGGGCAGCCCTTCAGGATGGAGGTACCTGTGAGCCCGAACAGAAACATCTTGGTTATGATCTTTATTTACATGTAGATTATAGGTTGTGGATCCAGCCAGTAGTCAGCTGGAGATATCAGAGCTTGTTTTCATTTCATCTTTCATCTTTTGCCCTTTCATCTTACTTTGAAAAACACACTACGACATCTACTGTTGCTTCTTATTATCCATGCAGCAGTTAGCAACAAAGCATTCAGATTCCTATTTTTATATGAGAGCACACATGACAGTACAGTTACAAATGTCACTGTGTCTGTGTACCTGGTGGGCTGTGCCAGAAAAGCGTCACTGTGCAGGTGGAAACAGGGGAAGGTATTGAAGGTGCCAGGTACCATGGAAACACCAGAGATGCTGCTGTAGCGGTTCTCCACCAGCCCAAACAGCTCCATCATACGGAAACCTGATGACAGACGGAAGGAATTTTAATGTCGTATAAAAACTGCAGCTGCGACCAACTGATGATTTAATGAGATCTGTTATGGACAGTTTGGTGCCTTCAAAAAGTAAGAAAGTCAGAAGCCACCAGTGAACCTAAATGCGACATTAAGCTGACCTTTTTGTGAAAGTAGCCTCGTGTCAAGATGTATTTATCAAAGGCAGGTCTGATGCATGTGTGTTTGTGTGATATTTCTCTTTGATGGTGATTTAAAAAACAACATGTCATGGAGAAGCACCTTGTATTTCAACATTGTATATAAGTCTTGCAGCACAAAGATCTGTGCTTCCTTTTCGAGTTTTCTTCATCTCAATGCACTTTTTGAATCTTTATGGTGATTTCATGCAACTAATTTTTTTCTAAGGCAACCCTAGATGAAAGTTTAAGGGCAACCTTAGCAAGATTTTATGCACCAAATGAGCTGCTGTAAAGGGTTGTTGGTGATGTTTTTCTATTCGTCCAAGTAGCACAAGCATAACATGACAATAGTGAGGGTGTAGTCACACATGCACACATTCGCCTGCTGAGGTGAACACCACACACACACACATCATTGCTATAAGTTGAGGCTGCAATTTCACCAAAGTTTACAAAGAACTTTGCTCTCTGCTGCTTGTGTAAGAGTCTAGAAAAAAGGCAAATACAGCAGCAGGGTGTTTCTAGATGTCTTGTACATACTCAGGGTATTCATGGTTCTCATATATACTGTACATACAGTGTGAACAAATGGAAGAGGCCACAATGTTCCATGTACTGTAGATTTATATACAGGAGTTTCTTTATGAGTTTACTCTATGCTGCCTCCTTGTTTTTAATATATTGGTACATTAAAATATGACAAACTGCTGGAAATGAAGCAACATTTTTGGTCTTTTACCTGGTGTTGTGCTGCCGCTCATCGGCACAGACGGACAAGCTGGGAAAGAAGGAAAAGGTGTGTGTGATTAAGATTCCTTCCATGAAATACAGCAGAACAAAGTTAACAAAGTCACTGACCTGTTCCCACTGACAATGACATAAAGGTGATCTCTTCCAGCATCACATCAAGACTCAACACCTCAAACTGTCTGACAGGCTGTGGTTACTCACTGGCAGTGGCGGCCTCACACACGAAGGTCACCAGCTTCTCTTCGATCTTCTTGAAGGCGTCCAGGTCGTCCACGAAGAAGACGTGCCTGTCGCTGGGTTTACTGGCGATGCTCACCAGCTCCCCGTAGTCAGCGTCAGCGAAGCCGATGGCAAACACAATGTACCCTTAACGGGAGGATAGAGTGGGAAAAAACATTTCTTCAACTCAAGAACAGGGACCCAAGTCAGCTGTATTCAACAAATGTGATGCAACAAGCCTACAAACCAAAAATCATGTTTCGTTTTGAATTTCAGTATTATTTATTATAAACGCCACAGCTCTGACCTTCCATCTGCATCTCCTTGGAAACCTTGTTGACATCATCCTGAGATCGGCCGTCGGTCAGGACCACGAGGACGTTGGGGATTCCTCTCCTGACTCCTCCCTCTGTCGTGAAGATGTTTTCCTTCACGTGCTGGATGGCTCGACCTAATGCGACAGGCAGCCTTATCAATCAAACCCAATCATCTCATCAACCAATCAACATGTAAGAGTGTGAGGAAGTGTGATGACACACAATTATTTCTACAATTCAGAGTCCTAAAAAGTCGTATATGAAAGAGCTCAGGCTTCCAGCAGGAGAAACACACACTGATACTCCAGTGTAGTGATACAGGGTAAAGATGCACCAATTGATTGATCAGATTTCCAATTCTGTGCTGGTCAAATTTACATGGATGCATCAGATGATGGTTCACATCATGCACACAGCAACAAAGATGTCACAGCCACATACACACACACACACGGTAATTGGTGGCTATAAATGTAAGAATAAAAACAATCTACACAATGTTGTGTTTTCATATCGGCAGACAACTTACACACTGATACTGATATAGACCGATGTAGCTGTGGTGGGCATTTCCTGGCTGATATGTCTCTCTGGTGTTACTAGTAATGTTCCTGCCTTTCATGCTGTGTTGACAGATCTATATATTTATATGCTAATTAACTAATTTGAAAGCTGTAATTATAACAGCCTTAACTGATGCTACACAAAGTGACAGAGGGTAATCTCTCTTTTTGTAAACACTGGAACAAAATGTCTGTATCATGTCTTTTAATCACTGTCGATCAATGATTATATTTCTCTGTTGTTGTCCTTGTATCGGCTTTTATTGTTTTTAGACCTGCTGTATGAATCTGAAATGAAGTTAAACTGATTTAAATTGACGTGGTGTTTGATGGACCACCAGAATGCTGCATGTTACATTTCAATAAATGGATCCTGTAATGAAATATTGGTGAGGCCAGTGGGAACACCAGGAAACGGATTCTTGATTGCAGTGTGCAGCAGAACGAGGTGATTGAGTGCTCTTAAACTCCCCAAACTGCTGCTTCCTGATGGAAGAGGAGGATTAGTGTTTTACAGTGTGACATTAGCAGTGGGAGAATTCCTCCCCAGCAGTGACGCTGTTACAAATCTGTCCTCCGCAGTCTCGTCCCTGCAGGAGAAGCTGGCTGCGCTGCTTTGTAAACACTGATTAATGACTCTCCCTGCTCGCCCACATCCTCTCATTACACACACACACGCTGAAGAAACACACTAAAACACGCACAAGACTGTAGATATTAAGGCAAAGTTGCACACGTTCTTATGTAAATGTGTTTTACATGAACGTTTGCATGAAGACGTGTTCACAAGGACGTTTAACCTGCACACACAAGTACTGACAGAGAGCATGAAAGCAGACACACGCCTACACAGAGATTTGAATTTCTGTTTGTGGTTGCCTGCTGCTCAATAAGTATTGATAATGTTATTAGGAAGGTGTGTGTGTGTGTGTGTGTGTGTGTGTGTGTGTGTGTGAGACTGATTTGTCTCACAGGTGTCTTTCTTGGATTTAAAGATTATTTCCTCTGGGCAGATGGATTTTTATCTGCTTCAGTCACAGAATTTCAACACATCCTGAACTCTCTTATGTTTCCTGAAGCTCCACCAGGCTGCAACAACTAATTCAGCCACCGCTCAATAACTCAGAATCAGTTCTGCCACAAGAAAGATTTACAGATGTTGTGTCTCTGTCTTCCCCAGCAGCGGGGACTCACCTGTCTTGGTGTTTCCTCCCTTGTAGGAGATCTTGTTGATGGCGTCCAGCAGTCGCTCTTTGTCGCTGTATGAGTTCAGTTTGAACTCAGTCCGGGCGTCGTCACTGAACTGGGCGATGGCCACCTGTCAGACAACACAGGAGGATAATTAATCAACAACAACAAAAGTGCAAAGGTTTATATTGAGTTTAGTTTAAAGCGTCAGTTTCTACCTGCCTCAGTGCCTCTGGTGTCGTCTACCTACAGTAAGCAGCTACTTTTGGTTGTGCTTGATATAATCTGAGATTATTACCAGGGGCATATTCCTGTTTTTCAGATCAAAGTTTTCATAAGAACTGGTAAAAAACAGACATAATATTAATTCTGCACTGTTAGTTGTTTAACCAACTGGTTATTGACAGAAATTTTTAAACACAAATAAATAAATAAATAAATAAATAGATAGGTGTGCCCCCACAGAGCATGCTCATTCCAGGTCATCAAATGTCAACGCTGCTTTGTCTCGCCCCTCAGCATCTCTTACAGATGCACAAGGTCCCCTTTAGCAACTATATGAGATGTTGCTGCCAGAAAGCAGTTTTAAGTTGTGGTCAACATTGTGAAACGGTCCGTTTAGGAAGTTCAGGAAACTGAAAAATACCATTTTACTGGAAAAAAGTGCAGCTTTTGCCATGCAAACAGAGAGTGGATAAGAGATGGGACTGATCAGACCATCTGGACCCTATATTGTCACAAGGCATTCATTGTGAACTGGACTCACATCACTGATCCACACTCCAATATAAATTCCACAAAGCCACCTCTTTGCCATGTGTTTTCTATTTGCATACACTCTGCTAAACAGCACGAAACAAGAGTTCAACAGTGCACTGCACTACTATTGAGCATTTGCATGCAACATTAAGGAACGGCGTTAAAATTACAATGCTACGGTACAGCTGGAGTGAAGAAATGTTCTAGCCACCTCGCTCATGGCGCAACAATAAATCAGCACAAAAATAAGCACAACGTGAGCCAAACCTGAACTCTCAGCAATGCATCATGGGGAATTATACAAATGAGGGTCGTCTTTCAACCAATCAGCTGCACATGTTTTTGTCACAAGCCAGAATCTAATTGTGCACCACAATGACTGAAGGAGGCCACAACACAAGTTGCATTATACAAACTACACAAGCTTTCCTGAATCGAGTTCAGTTTCAGTAATTTTACTACAACCACCACCACTACTACCACTAATGATAGTAGAACATTTTTGACAGCTTACTGTCCCCTCTACTGTGTTACCTGAGTGCCATCTGGGCCAATCCTGTCCAGAGCTCCGGTGGTGCTGTACAGGAAGCGGATGATCTTCAGGAAGTTGTCATCACCGATACTCCAGGAGCCGTCGACCAGGAAGACCAGGTCGGCTTTGGCCGCCTTACAGACTGGACGAAGAGAGAGGAGAGGCAGAGGGAGAAGGTGAGGACAGGAAAATCTGTGGTGAGGGATGACTGATGCAAACTCATCACACAACTGTATTTTTTACCTTCAGAGAGAGTTAACGTTTTGGTTTTGTTTTCGTCAAGGACGAGAAGATAAAAGGAGGAAAAGAAATGGAGAAATGGAGACAAGATAAAAGGAGTGAGATGGAGGAGGATGCAGATGAATCAAAGAAGAACAATGAAGCACAGGAAGGAGACTTGCATGTTATTTTTATTTGTTAAATACACAGATCTCTTTCCTTCATATTCTCATGTACCTCTGACTGCTGTAAAACATCAGGGCTGGGCAATACATTTAAATGTTACACATTTAAATGGTTGTGAAAGACTGAAAGATAAACACTGAGGTGAAGAAATCAGATGATTGTTGAGGATATTTTAATATAAATATGAAATGTGCTACAGTACACATTAACTTTGGATTGTTAAGAACTGAGAAGAAATACTTTTTCAAAGATGTTGCGGTCGTTTTATTTTTGGTCGACTTTCTTTTGTTTGCTCACTGGGGGATGATTTAAAGTGGCTCTTACCCTACACATTGATTTCTCGGCTTTATTTACGTCTTGTCTTTGTTTATAACTCGGCTTTCATCTCTGTTCAAATAAACAAATTGACCTGATTTTGATGGATGACGACTCAGGAATAAAAGAAAATCACAGTTTGAGCGATGGATTAGATCTGAAAAGGTCTCGACTCGTAAACGATTGAAAATGTGTTAAACTCATTGAATTCAAAACACGACGTTGCCTCCGTCGCTCTCTTCACCAATCATTCCAATCACTTCCTTTTCTCCTCCAATAAAATCACATTTGAGGGTCAGCTGATGCCGGATTGATCCGCAGACAGTTTTAATTCTGTCATCTGCTCTTTGTTTACTCAATAAACCACAAATGTCGAAACAACAAAATTGCTTTCTTCCATAATAAAAGCACACCCTACAGCTTGCATTAATCAAGTTTTCCAAGGGGAGAAGTGCTAATATATATTTATTTTAAGTTAGTTCATTTCAGCCAGTGGAAGTCTGAAATTATGCTGAAACCTCATAACTCTACACTTGCTGTTAAATTTGAAACAAAGGGGATGATGCAGCAAGTTAGGAAAATAAAAAGTAAATGAGAAAGAAGAGAAAGAGAGTAAAATGGAGCTGAGAGGTTGTGAATTAATCTCATACTACATAACTTCATGATGTTTACTAAGAAAAAAATCCACTTCACGTCAGTATCTACACCTCCAGAGAAAAGGAGACTGAACTGTGTCTCAACTACACGCAGAAACAAAGATTATAACCTAAATACACTTTAATGTGTCACCATGACTACTTCATTTACTGGATCTATTACTTTGAGATGCTCACAGCAGGAAAAAGGGGGAAAATGTGTCACCTCCAGCAACAGAAAATGAAATTCTAATAAGAAATGTGGATTTTATTTATTTTTTTTAGTCATTTTCAATCAAACCTGTCTGGGGTGTGTCTATCAGAGATGATCTACATTTTAAAAAAAAAGAAATAAATTCATTTAAAAGCATAAAATCAATCAGTAACTTCCTGATAAGACAACGAAACATGTACTGTAGATGCTGGTTACAGTGTCAGCGTCTTTTCGTCTCCCCTCACAGATATAACTGCAGTGTTTTAGAAACCTTGATTCTGTGGTGACAGATATGTGAAGAATGTGAATTACACGTTTGTTGAGATGAGAACTGCTGGAACGAATCCAAGACTCACCAGGTCTAATCTGAAGAGATTTATTTCATATTACCCTTCGGCTGAAGATTTATCTCTCTAATTATATGGTTTTTTTTGCGCGTGTGTGTGATCACTGGAACTGCAAATGATCTTTGTGGCTTCACCATATTTAGACATTTAGAGCCTGTTTTCATTATGCTAGATTTTTTTGTGTGTGTGTGTGTGTACGTGTGTGTACGTGTGTGTGTGTGTGTGTGTGTGTGTGTGTGTGTGTGTTGAAGACACTTCTCTGTGTGGGAGGAGAACAGTTTAAGCTCATTTACTCTGCTGGTACAGTGTCGATGTAGACTGACACTAAACCGTCGTCCTCACACATGCCAACACGTCAAACTCATTTAAACAAGTAACGTGTCACATTTTGATTTATACAAAATGAAATGTGGGAGGACATGAACTAATCTTAGTTGTTAGGAAATAAAGTCACTGTACGTCAGGAGACAAAAGGAAAATGAAAGAAATGAAGAGTGTCTCGGCTCTGATGCTGTCACCAGCACCTGCTTAATGAGGAAAACTGATCTCAGAGCACACACAGCTGATTTAATCTGCTGTCCGTGTTCAAAGCTATCCTGCATATAGAATTTGTCTGGCTAATTAATATACTATGATGCTCCAGCTTGTATGGCTGTACTGTCATGTGGGTGTGTCGAACAAGCTACAGCTCTGTGCTAATGAAGCCGTCGTTTATAGTCTTTAAATATTCCACTTTACATCTTTAGTCTTCATTAACATTCCTCTGACAGCGTCACTGTGATCGTGCTCCGCTGAAATACAGATAGGGATGTGTCCTCAGAGTTAATTCCAATGTGGGTCCCGTTCTAAGTTTGTAAAATCCCTGGATTTGTTATGCTCCACAGCCAACGAATCCTTTATCAAAACTTCCATTCATGATCTGTCTCAGGTAGATCTCTTCTCCTCCTTTCTGACACTGCAGGCATGTGCAGGCTGCATAAACTGAGATGTTTCAAAGTGTGGATACAAGTCAAGCAAGTAACTGCCAGAGGCAATATTTGTGGGAGGGAATGACAAGTCTGTTTAAGTATTTATCCACCGTCCATCATGTTAAGATCGGAACTTGTGGCATTTCTGATAACTTGGGAAGGACGAGTGCTCCTCTGCAGCCAGCTGCCGGTGTTACACTGTGTTCAGTAACCTTCAGCAGTGCAACAATGTTTTTGTTGTCAGAGAAGCTTCAATTCAATGAGCAAAAAAATGGCCATTTATTTATTTAATATTTGCTGAATGATAAAAAGTAGAATTAACTGTTGTTTTACATGATGCTTGTCATTAAGGAATTAAATAAGTGAAATAATAAGTGTGAACTTTAATATCGAATAATAAAATAGATAATATTGATGTGTATGTTTTTATTAGTGTAAAGTCGACTGAAAATAAGAACTGTGTTTTTGTTCCCTCAGAATAAAGTCTCTATATCTATATTTTACTGAAGCGCAGAGAGGACAAACTGAAACTGGCTCCAGATATGGCTTTTTGCGATTTTTGTCAGTTGCGAGGTTACAGCAGGTTCTCCTGCAAGTTTTGAAGGGGAAGCTGAGGCGAGGTGTCAGATGAAGATGAAGAGAGCAACACATATCTGCAGTTTTCTTTCAGAAAAGGTTGTATGACAGCAGATTAAAGTGATGAAAATATTCTTAAATGTTTTCGTATACTTAAAGTGATATTTTCATTTTTCATTGCTCAGCATCTTTCTTGCTGTTCCTCTCTGCTCCGCCTTCTTATACAGAGACTATCATTCAACCCCACTTCAAATAATCTGAACTATGCCTTTAAAATCATGACATCACCATCAGGGAATTGTCTATATAAACTACAATATAAAACCAGCTCATACCTTCCTTGGCAGGGGGGATTGTGGGTAGCGGTGTGGTGGTGGGGGGCTTGGTTGGTGCCGGGGTCGGGACGGGTACTGTGAATAAACAAGACACACAGACACACATGAAGACACGAAAACCTGCAATCAGGACACACATTCATCGTAAAACAATCACCACATGCTACATGACCCCAAAATTAAATTTCCCCCCTAAAATCAACTGGAGAGAGAAGAAAGTCTCAGACAGCCAAAACAGTCAAACATGTAACATGTGTGTGTAAAATATGTAAGTGTCAAATAACTACATTCAGCTCTGTGATTTCAGCTCCTGTATAATTTGGTAGATTGATCACAGCGTCTGCTGCGGTCTAAATTAAACTCAAACTGTCTCTGCTTTCAACTTCGTACCTTTATTCTGTGTGTGGGGGGGGGCGGAAAAATTAAGTGAACTAACTGCCCCCTCCCAAACACACACACAGTTTATTCATTCAGTGCTGTTTAGGCAGTAAATCAGCTACCTGAGGCTGTGAATTACTTGTGATGGCAGGTAGGGAGCGTTCAGGAGCGGCCGCCTGCAGCGATGGGGATAGTCATTTGGAGAAAAAGCTCTGGCTTTCATTTGCATCAAAACAAAGCAATAAATCACCGTGGAGGCTCTCTGCAGAGCTACAGTACGGACGGGAGCCGCTTCAAGCAAACAAATACCTGCACTGGGGAAGGAACATTCTTCCTTTATTCCCTCCTTTCTTTTTATCTCTGTGCTTTCACATCTTCAGCCTCCCATCTCTCTGTCTCCTGCAGAACTATTCCCCCATCTTTCATTTTATTGGCTTCCATCTTTTCTCTTCCCTTCGCCCCTTTTCCTTTGTCCTCACTTTACTAATTTCCATATACGACGGAAATTAACTTGCAGAGACTCAGAATTTGTTCCTGAGAGGTAATCAATCTCAGGAAACACTATGCCTGCTATGATTTCTGTCAAGCTCTGCTTATAATTGCCTGGCAGCACAGTGCAGACTTTACAAATTAATTAACACCTTCAAATACCGCAGCATGGTGAAACTCTAACCAACTAAACTATTATTTTGTCCATATAATGTTCATTTGGTTGGAGGCACGCTTCAAGTATCTGCAACATGACAACATTGATGACATAGTGATGACAACAAGGAGTAATTATTCTTTAAAAAGGTCATCAGTGATGTAAATGATACATCATTTTAAGAAAACTGAATAAAACATGTTGTGTTTTGTCCCTTGGAAAGCATCAGCTGAGTTAAGTTCTGACTTTGTTTGCTGTTTTTGCCAGAAAACAAGTGAAAACACAACAGGTATCAGTGTTAACATGGGACTGATCACAACAACGAGCTTCTTGCCTTGTGACTGACTTTCTTATTTATTTACTTACATTCTGTCGGCTTATTTTATCCATTAATAATCTTTCAGTTGATTTTCTAGACAATGTATTATTTTTATTGATATTATTATATTTCTGGTTGTTGACTGTGATTGCCTGAGCTGCGTCTGATGTGGTTTTAAAGTGCCCTGTAAACACACCCGTGGCTGCATTACGTGAGTATTACTGCAACAACTTATTTCAAATGTCAGATTTGATGTGAATTTTGATTTTGTGGACTAAGTGTGGATGAGTGTCTGCAAGGG
The DNA here is from genome assembly GCA_027495735.1 of Lutjanus campechanus. Lineage (NCBI taxonomy): Eukaryota > Metazoa > Chordata > Actinopteri > Lutjaniformes > Lutjanidae > Lutjanus > Lutjanus campechanus. Next base: position 2,401 of record JAJHUR010098711.1, on the reverse strand, counting down.
ATGGATTTGATATCGGAGACAAAAAAAAAGTAAAGGAGAAACGCTGAAACTACAGACAGACAAATCAAAGAACTGGAAGAGTCAAGACACGAACAAAGGCTGGAACGAGAACGGTCAGAAGAACACAATGTTCATTGTCATTTAACAAATGCATTAAAAAACACAAAGAAACAAAAAGAACCTACAGGGATTTGTGTTTGAGCAGCCAGGGAACCAAATCTGTTCTGCCGCTTCATTACAGGAATACCACGTTACGGTGGCCAAATCCACCGGCATTTCATCTCCATCCAAAGTGGACAAACTACACCACCACCACGATCTATGCTAAGTTAACAGTGTTGCTTTAGCTGGGAGAAATCATGTCAGTGAGGCGGCACCAACGCAAATTGTGCCTGCAGTCTTACTGGCGCCCAGACTACAACAAGAAAAGATGCTGGAGACATGCAAATGCAAACTGCAAACATATCTGAACACTATCCAACAATTTCACAGTTAAAGGTGCAGTGTGCAAGATTTACAGAGACGTACTGTCAGAATATGCCAGAAATTAAATATAATATTCAGTGTGTTCTCTGACACATTTGAAAGTGGGGGCTGAGACGCAGTCTTTAAAAACAGCAAACCCACTGCAAGATGCAACTAAATCCTGATAATAATCAGCCCAATCTTTATTCATGCTTTCCACCACATCTGTGTGCTGCTACCATTTACCAAATCATAATCAAAGACTGGAACTGTCCATTTTATATTTTTTATTTTAATGTGATAATATACCTTTGTCACAAATTTGCATAGCTGCCAGTACCTCAGCGGACATAATTAGGGGGATTTCATGCATGCAGAGACAGGTGGGTTAAACTTAACATGTCCTCATCTTTGCAGCTGGAGAATAAAAAATTATCTTAGCCTCCAAGACAATGGCTGAAACTACAAGAATACCTGTTTAAAAAAGGGAGAATTTAACTTTTAACCTTGGAAGATTTCACTGCACACGGTGTTGTTGATGAAACAGAAGAAAAAACAAAAAACAAAAAAAACAAC
>JAJHUR010098710.1:0-15240 GCA_027495735.1 Lutjanus campechanus | reverse complement strand
GGCTCTCAGCATGACTCCTGTTTTCTTCCGGCAACAAGCAAAGATCCCGCGAGATGTCGTCACACACAGCAGCAGTAAGTGAAGCAGACAAAGATTACACTGGAGATCTGAGCCGGTCTGTGGTGAAAAAAGCACTTTTAATGCACAAACTTTTACGGGACGTATTTGCCCCGATGTCTACCGTTATAACTCGTTTCGCAGCTGCCGGCTGCATCTGCCTCCCTCAATACTGAACCAATTTTAAAACAAGTTGTACCTATCAATCATACACACACATACACATGGAGGAATAGGGCCCAGGTTGGAAAATACCGAAGTTATCCTTTAAGTCACACACATCAGTAGGTCTGTACTGTATTCTTTTAGTCTGGTTTTTGGCTTCACAATGTTTTAAAAAAACGAATCCACAGTTTGAAGATTTAACCTATTTTTTTGTGCTTTGAGCAGCGATCAGCTGAGCTGATGGAGCGCACTGGATACGCAGCTGTGTGCATCACTGCAGCCAGACAGAGAGATGAAGGAAGGTAGAAGGACTGTTGCTCACAGTCTTTCTGTGAGTCATTAATACTTACTCTGACCGCTGCTGAGTGCCTCACGTTTTCTGTACATGACTTGCTACAGAAGCATCAGTTCTCACAACATCCCTAATTCTGATAAAGTTGTTATTAATGGCTGCCACCAGGTCGAAACAAGCCTGTTTTAACATTTTCACAGGCGAAAGTCACGGTGAGTAGCATGTTGGCCAGATAAAAAGAAGCAGGACGTGATATTTATTCACATAAATTTCTTTTTGGCGTTATATTTTGCGGTCATGGCAGTGAAAACACTATCACAAGTTCTAGCTTTGATTTTAAAGCTATTCAGCACAAACCCTGAAACAGACGAGGTGTTTGATGGACAAACAGTGATTCAAAAACCACAAATTGGTTTATTTGATGATAACAGGTCAAATGGACGTGACACATTCACCTGCTCTGTAAAGTTAAAAGGTTAGCTAATGATTAAGTTAAAGTGACTTAAACAAGCCTGGTTAATCAGGGTGTGGTTGAGGTCTGAATCATCCGAGGTGTAGTTCACCGTGTTGTGATTCACTGATGGAAAGTGCTGCTGTGTTTGTCATTTCTTTAATCAGAGTCTTCTCATTATTAATGACTGAATAACTAAATGTTGATTCTGCCTATTGAGCAGAGGCGCCACTCGTTTTTATGTTGTGCTGCATCAGTGAGTTTTATATTCAGGCAGAGCTGACAGCTCGAATCATATCCTCTCTACACTTTCAACACTGGCATACTTACAGTGTGTGCTGGCCTCTCAAATCTCAAGAAAATTGGGTTATATGATGCAACATCACAAAAATGTAAACAAAACAACTTGAGCAAGCTTGGACGAGGTTGCCAAATTCATTCACAACCTCGGTTGCTAGAGATTAACAGCAAGAAAACATTAGAAAGATGATTTAAGCAACCAGAGTGTTGTGGTTCTGTCATCCCACCAGCTGCTTAACACACCAGGTGTGAATCACACAGCCATATAATAAATTACAGTTAAATGACCCTTTTTCATTTGATTAACTTTTACTGTAACTTTTTTTTTTTAGGAATGAAGGCGTGTTATCTGAATTTTAAAACTGCAGGGACTGATTTTGAAAATGAATCGGGGGGATGTTGGGATCCTCCCACAGAAAAATGTGATTTTCATGGACTTTAAAGTTTCCTGCATTCGGGTGACTTTTAAGAATGAATCCAACAAAATAATAATTACATGTTTTATGGCAAACAGATGCCTGCAGATGACTGACGCAGGGTGGAAACCCAGTGGGACCACAGCATTTCACCTCATCTGATCCAAATTCAAATTTCATTACAGTAACACAGAAAATGAATATTTTACCAATGATTTTTTTTCTTCTAAGGGCATGTTAGGCTGCTCCCTTTCCTTTAAAACTAATTTCCAGAACATGGGGAAATTTCTCGGATGTTTCCTCAACCGCAAACGCTCGCCATCTGGATGCACGCTGCTCTTTCACCGGTCAAGCAGCACTTGTGTGCAGGACGCGAGTCCAGATCCAGAATTTCTCAACGAAGGAGAAAGAGCAGATATGTTTCCAGAGTTTTTCTTTCTACTTTCTTATGTGGGAAAACATGTTCAACAAAATATTATTAATGGCAGAGTAGTTTTACATTTTTTAAAACGTGTCGAACAGGAACAGATTGATGTCACGTTCAAAATAAACCAACATTTTGCTGTTGGCAGGAAGCATGACACAAACCACGGTCAGGTTTTATTCCTTTATAAATCTGTTTTGCCTGATCTTCAAAATGTTTTAAATTTACATTGAACTCCTGTGTTTAGTTCATGGGGCTCGTAAGTTCCTGCGATAAATTGTCTGTACAAGTCCAAAGTTAACATTGAATTTATAGCCAGATGATTTGCGATCCCCTCATGTGGCTAAAAGCTCTGAAAAGTTATACAGAAGTAAAGGATGGTGGCTGTTTTATACTTTAAAAGACAAACAGTGTAAAGGAAGTAGATTTGTGTTTGAGTCGCTCAGTTTTTTAAGAAGTGGTTTCTGCAAATAATCCATGCATGTTTAAATTGTACAGTGGAAAATATGCTGAATCGCTGTTCATCATCTTGAATTTCCTTTGGTCAATTTTCTAAATGTCTTTAATTACATTTTTGACATGGGTTGGGCTTGAGGTGGGGGTGCTGCGCTGGCACTTTGGCTTTTCTTTAACCTCATGTCAAGCTGTTATGATTCTGCCCATAACAATGAGTCAATCAGGTACTTTAGCCAGTTAGTTGACTAACACGAGTGTGTCAAACGTTTGTCTTTCCAGCCTGTTGTCTGGGAGTTGGATTAATGAATCTGGGATACTCCCAGGTTTCACAATGCCTGGCTACAAACTGAGTATGAATGCCCGAGCAGAAGAAAACAAGAAGAAAACACTTTGTAAGCAACCAGCTGCAGCCAAAGCTCGATGAGTCACCGAACTCTGGAACTTTTCTGAGCCTCAGGAGCTCCACACAAACATGGGCGGTTGATTAATTGGTTCAAGTGGCTGCGCACACTCATAATGTACACTCCATCTGTCGGCCTGGCGCTGCCCGTGACAGGCTGCCGTTTGACTGGACGTCAGCAGCTCAGGCTACTGTGAGGACGGCCGTCAGAGGAAACGTTTCAGGATGAAGACAAACAGACATTTGTGAAAATGCACAGAATGATAATAATATTTTCTATCACTCCTCATACTGATTAGGTCAATCAGGGGATAACAATTAAAGGGTCTGTTCACACAAATTACAAAAACAGTGTTTATATACTATATATACTGTGTTCATCCCAACACAAGGATCTCTTAGAAAATATACCAGGGACAAACCCATGTGTGGCCCTTAGAATAATTTGACGTGGGTATTTTCTTTTTACAGAGTGTTTACATAAAATAAAATACAGAAACAAAAATATCATACAAATGTAGAATATAAATAATAGAAAATATAAAACAGGCTTAATGAAAACAGAAAAAGAACAATAATAGAAATAATCTGAGACTTGAATATGTTAGAACAAGCTTGTTTTCACCATTAATCAGTGATTTGTAGAAGGCAGTTATAGATCATTAGATCATAATCTTTGAACGCTTTTAGATTTAAAAGTTTAAATATTATTTGTTGAACTTTAAAGCCTTTTGTAAAAATAAATAAGTAAATAAATATATTTTTTATAGATATATTTAGCAATGAATAAGTCTGTAAACGTTTCAAGGACCCTCTTGTGGTGACATGGACTCTGATTTGGGGGAAAGAGTGTCATTATTAATAATCCACAGATGCTGCTGTTCACAGTTTTTGCTGTTTCTCACTAGAACGTATTGTATCTCCTTCATTTTAAAACATTTTAAGTTCTGTATTGTTGACATCCCTGTTTCTGAGCCTGCAGTTCTCTTATTCTTGGTCTCCGTTGGTGCACTGCTGCACTTCTTTTACACGGACACTGACCTACGAGTAAAAGCATCTCTCTTTAGCTCTACTAGTGGTGAAAAATATGCAGGGTGTCTTTGAATTCCAATGAAATCTGTTGACTGTGTTTTCTCAATCTGTTCTCATCCCCGCTTGTCAAATACTGACATATTTGTCACAACCTTCAGTGTCTCATACGGAACAATGTACCCTTTTGTGTCTGTGTGACGCTGCCAGAACCTCCTCTTAACATGTGGTGACCATTGTGAAACAGTTTGGTTAGATTTAAGCACAAAACTCTTTGGTTAGGTTTAGGAAAAGACCATGTTTAAGTGAAGTAAGTCATGTGATGCACATTATGTGACTTAAAACTTCATGTAATGCTTTTTTTTTGGTTGCACACAGGACGTGAAGCTCTGCCTCCTCGGTGAAAGTCCTGTTTGTTTGAACCATCCATCCACTCCACCTCCTCCACACTTCTTGCTCTTTATACTACATCACCTGAAGCAGATGTGTTTACATCGCCGCCACATGAAAGCCTGATGAATTTCATACGGATCTTGAAGAGCACCTTGTACATTGGAATGAGACGCCAAGGGATGTGACAAAGCGCCAGAATCCAAACCCCGGCAGCCCTATGAGCCCAATGCTCGGCCCCTAAAAAAGGATGCTGTGTCCTGATCGGTGGGTCATAATGAGCTTTGACAAGTTGAGCAAAGGCGTTGAACAAGGAAACATATCCTTGAATTCATGAAACATACAAGATAAAAATATATTCCCAGAATCTGGCCTCATAACTGCACCTTAAAGCCCGATTTTTTGATTGCGGGTCATTATTTTTGTTTTGTAAAGTGATCTGCCTTCTTCTGTCTCCGTTTAACCATTTTCAGCTTTTTGCAGCGTGCACTCCACAACACCACCCTGCCCCACCAAAACGGTACAAATTGCACTCACACTGTCAGTGAGATACAGTTTAGATCTGAGGCATTTCTTCTGTGACATTTCCCTGTGTGAATGGCTCATGATGGGGATACTGTTTCTGGAAAGAGATGCTGCTGTTTAATTTATTCAGCTGCAAATTTTCAACACTGTCAGCACCAAAATATATGTTGGGATGTTCGTGAAATCTAAACAAATAAAACCAAAACTATTTGCATGATTCGATATAACTGGAAGTAAATGAAAAAAATCTTATTTTGTGGATGAACCAACTCTAAATCTTATTGATTCCCAACTACTCAGGAGGACACAAACAGAAGGAGACAAGGACTTTTAAACTTTAAAACACGAGATCTGGATCTTATACAAGATGCTGCAACTTAATATCAACAAGAAGCGTCTAATATTCAGCACATTCAGAGTGTACACAGCTGTAAATAGTAGTTTTTGTTGTTGGCGCACAACAATGCACTCAGTCATTTTAAGAAGGATCAAACTTTAATGATCCCCTCGGGGGAAATTGGGAGAATCACATTGTAAATATGAAAGGATGTTTTTCCGAGTTTATGAGGGTGCATCGCGGCAACGACATAAAGAGCAAGTTTCCAGCCTTTGTCATTTTAATGTGGCTCGGCGGTGTGTCGGGGTTTGGAGTTAGAGAACAAATTTCACTCCTTGTCATCGCTGTTGTCTGCTTCCCCTCTCGCTGCTCCTTCGCCGGTGACTTCTGTTTATGCAGAAGTGGGGGCTCGGCTTCATCCGCCCCTCACAAAGGAGAGCAGCTCGTGTCGTTCTCTATGTTAATGGCGCTCTCTTTGTGCGTGTGCCGCACATGTCGATAACTCCCCAGCTTTAATCCAAGCCTGTGTCTTGGGAGTGGAACATTCCCGGTGCCGTGCGTGCAAGGATTACCCGCAAGGGTCGCTGTAACGGCGTCTAATCTACAGCAGGCCTGTTCTTCGGCGTCTCACTGCTTTGAATGCATCTGCATGGCAAACACAATGAGGGTGCCACACATCCCCGCTCTGCATATGCACGGCTTTATTACCCCTCACAATAAGAGGCAGGCTTTTGAGTGGCATATAGCTTGTCATGCATTCCCAAAAACCAGCAGGTATTTGTGTGTTCCTCGTACAGTTAACCCTGCATGTGTTCAGGTGCTTTCTGGACTGCTGAGAGTGAGATATCAAACAAGAAGGCTGTTTATCTGCGCAAACAATCCTTTCGTGACTGGATTTGGTGATATAATGCATGAGCACATGCACATTCTCCCAGTAACAACAGCTGAGGTCAGTCCTCTTGTGTTAGCAGCAGCAGATAGGCCTGAGTAATGACTGCAGATACACTTCATATAAGCTGTGGGTGTTACCTCCAGCCTTTGTTTGCACAGTCACTCAAACACTCGCAGGTTAAGTGGAGGTAGCCTACATGTTGGTTTTGGTGCCCTGATTTCCCCCCCTCTCTCCTGACTGATCGACCCGGGACCTGAAGTTCACAGCAACCCCTGTCCTGCAGGTGAACCATGAGAGCTGAGGGTGTTTTACATTGTCGAGATATTAGGTGTGTCTGAGGGCATCTGGAGTGTGAAAACCTCAGACTGACAGACGGAGAAAAGACAGTACGAGAGAACACGTCGTCCCAGCCTTTATTTAGCTCAGTAGTTCAGCAGGTTCACCCTTTACCCTCAGGCCCAGTGTGTGTGTGAAGAGAGTGGAGACGGAGGTCAAGAAAGAGCAGAGAGAGAAGGACAGGAGGGAAAATTAAAAACAAGAAACACTCTGTTTGTTTGTGTCCTAATACATGAACCAAATCAGTTTAGGAATAAAGACTCAAGTCTTTTTTTCCAAGTAAAAGTAGCAGGATTACCAGAGGAAAATACTTCCAGTGGTCTCATGTAATCAAGAACTGAGTTTTTCCATTAAAAGTACTTGTACTTCTACTCCAGGACATTTCAGAAGGAATAATTAATGATCAGTTGGTGGTATGGAAAGTATTTAAAAGTAGCTCTCTGTCTGGCTACAACCTGTATGTTAGCTTCATGAGCAATACTCTTATTTTATTAGTAATAAACTTGTGTACACCCAAAACAATAATTAGCCCAAAAACTCTGACTTTATGTATTTTAATTGCATTGCTTAAAAATACTACTTCATGTTTATTAGAGCCCAGAATCTTTTTTAGTACCTTTATTAGTTGTTTTCATCTATAAAATGTGAGAAAATGATCAAAAATGCTCTTCACTGTTTCCTACAGCTCAACGTGATAGATAGGCTGGAAACTGATAGAAAGAAAACCTGAAAGTTAGTAGTTTGACAGAGTTTGAACAGGAATGTGCTGTAGTGACAAAGTCTTTCTGTCTTTCTGTGTGATGGAGACTGGAAACTGACCCGGTGAGGTAAACAGAGAAGCAGAAGAGCTGGAGGGGAGGGACGGAGTAAAAACGAGCGGAGAGAAGTTTTCGACACCTCTGCAGCAGCTGGCTCTGCCAGACACGCCATCCTGCGTGGGTTCACTGACAAGAATTACTTCACCTGCCCTGTGGTTACACAGCCAGAGACCAAACACACACACACACACACACACTGTCTCAGTCTTTTACCATGTAACACTGTCACATGTACAACCACCATCTTTAGAGAGCTCCAGGAAATTCATTAGAGAGTAAGGATTCAAGTAAGGATTCAAGTAAGGATTCAAGTAAGGATTCGAAAGCGTTCCTCGAAAGTGTCGACGGCCTTTAATGAAACATTTCTCCTGAAAACTTAAAGGGTAATTCTGGTGTTTTTAGACGTTAGATATTATGCAGTCTAAATGACTGATGGGCACAAAAAGTACAATTCGAACTAACCTGTCAAAACACACAAAGTCAAACCAAAAAAACAAAACAAAAAACGACCAAGGCTGTTTTTGTCAAAGGAGTCTGGTGGCTTTGAAAACAGAGGGTTAACTTCTAAACAAATTTAATTCTTGAGTTTTAGGGAGGATGGCTGAGCGCGAGCAGCTGCAGACGGACACAATCTGACCAACTCTGACTTAAAGGCTTAAAATATTGATGTATCGGGTACATCAAGAATCATTTTATCATCAAATCGTAGCCCTCTGAATCAGAATCAAATCAAATCATGAGATACCAAGAGATTCTCACCCCACCCACCTACCTTCACAAACTAAAAGATTCAAGTTGAGACAAAAATTCTGGATCAAACACACTATAATTTTTTTGCAGATCCGTCCAAGAAATAAATTTTAACAACTTCTTAACCAGCTTAATGGTGAATTTTGAATAAAGTAATTTCAAATACTAAATTTTATTTACATAGCACCAATTCAAACTAGAAGTTTGCAGGCAAGCAAAAACATCTTTTAAGATGCAGAAACCTCCAGCAGAACCAGGCTGTAAGGTGGACAGCCTTCCATGATGACTGGTTGGGTGGAGAAAGAGATGAACATGACACATGAATATTTTTCTCTCTGCACATTTTTATATTTTCATGTTCAAAGATCATTTATGATCCCAATTAATCCATTAAAATAGTCTGTTTGTGGACTGATTTAGTTGAATAAAATTGCTTTGAATCCAAATCCACTCTTTTTGTTGTATTTCCTTTTGTTGTTACATTACAGGATGCCTGTTGGGTTTGAGGAGAAAGTGGTAAAAATAGAAATGGTTATTTCACAGGCGGAGGCCTCGGGACATGTGGCAGTTACACAATATACAGACAGAGACACTCTCAGGAGACATTAAAAACAAAGACGGCCCCTGGGAACATGACAGTTACACAATCCAGCTTCTGAGTGACTCCTGAGGTGTCTGTTACGTGTCGTATTGTGTACACGGTTATATAAATTATCCCCGTTACATAAAAACACAACACATTTGAGATGGGACTGTGTCATGTATATTGCCGTATCACTGACGTGCTGACTTACATGAATGAGCATCACTCGACTCAGATGGACTCCCGGGGGAGTCGGTAAGACGTCACCAGAGTGGTCTGTCAGTATCATGTGTTTCCTGTTCACAATTTTACCACCAACAATCATAATATAAGGTTTAGGTGTCAATCGTAAAAAGATCTGATGCATTTTGGACATTAAAATCACAGACTGTGATGTAACTCACATTGTACTGATTTATGGCCTTTGCGCAGCAATCATTATTTCTGAAAATGTTTTTAACAACTCTGAAACTGTTTAACGTCATAAATGGTCTCAGAGCCTGAAGGTGTAACAGTAGCTGCAGGAGAACAATACTGGATTTTTTTTATTTTAAGATGTTTCCCCAAGGCAGCATGCATCATATCTCTGAATGTGCTTTGTGTCTATCATACTTCCAGCTGGGGCTGCACATTTAATTCAAGTTTTATCAAAATTGCAATATGGCTTTATGTAAGGAGAGGAGAGGAGAGGAGAGGAGAGGAGAGGAGAGGAGAGGAGAGGAGAGGAGAGGATGTGCTTACATAGGTACAAACTAAACTACAGGAATCGTTCAGCCCTGCTTCCAGCTGCTGTTTTGGATCAACTTGAAATCAGTCTTTCTGATGTAACCTTCCACAGGAGGGACTGAATCATCACTGTTTGATGGCTGTATTTTCCTTTGTAGTGTGATTTTTTTGTGTGTGTAATGTTTAAAAATGCTTGGAATTCATTGTGTGAGATCTTTGCGTAAAACCAAGAGTCAGACTTTCTTTAAACTCATGTGAAAAAGTCATATTTTGTGTACAAACACTTAAAATGATCTTTTAAAATGGTAGAAGTTAAGAGTTGAGCTGCACCAACATTATTGTTCACAGGGAAAGTTCAGGAACATTCTCCTGACTGTATCTTTTATACTTGTACAGATTTTGAGTGTAATAGTAACTTTATTTCCCCTGTTACAGGATTGCTTGATGCTCAGGTCCACCAGTGCATTGTTGAGATTTGTGAAGTGTGCTCATCACCTCTTCTGCAAGCCTAAAAGGTAACAGTCAACTTTACTGTGTCATATATAACCATGCATGTACAAGTACACGGTCAGATTTAACCCATCCTGGTATTCAGAGCAGTCTGCAGCCGCTCAGTGTCCAAACTGGGATTCACATCCACAACCTTCTGTCTGTCTGTGAGGCGAAAAGTTCGAACCACTGGACCATCAACCTATCTCTATCAAGTCAAACAATCCTTTCAAGTTTTTATCGGAGTATGCATGTTTGCATATTCACAAATTGTCCTGAACTTAATGCAAATGAGTTTGTCCAACACAACACAGCAGGTTCATGAAACTCAGATCAAACTCTCAAACTATAGGCGGTGCTGATGTCGTGGGCTGGCGTTACCCATTTGTCACTCAAATGTATATTTTAGTGTTTAACTCTAACATGAGAAGGGCTGACGTGGCCGCCATGTTGAAAACGGATGAGCCAAAACTTAGCAACTCATCCAACTCAAATTATGTCACCCACCAGCTGTAGCTTGTCCAGATGCACCCTCGGCGGATTCTGTGTGTCTGCACCAAGTTACCCACAAAATGTTTCCGTATGTAGCCAACAGGACATTTATGTCTCTTCAGAGAAACATAATTCCAAACACGATCTCAATTCAGGTTGGTAGATACCGATACTGCTTTTCCACAATCCTCAGTGTCTCATACGAAAGCACAAAGTGCCCTTTAGTGTCTGTTTGAGATTAAATTTCCATTAAGTCATGTGTGATGTGTGTGAAGTATTCTTTAAAAGCAAATATTGAACTGAGCATCTGATGGGAATTCTAAGATATTCCTTTATTAGTCCCGCAGCAGGGAAAGTTTCAGTATTACAGCAGCAAAGTGGACAACAAAAATATAAGGAAGCATCAATAAAAATATAAAAAATATAGCAAGAGAATATATACAAAGAAGAAATCTTAAAATAGGAACAATAATAACAGTGTAAATATAAAAACACTATTAATTAGTAGAATGAATTTACACTATTGCACGGCGGGAATGTTGGTTTTGCACCTAGAATGATGATGATAAGCCTGATTATTGCACACAAAAATTAAAATTAATCTGAGTGAAATATTGTTCAGAATGTTAGATCATCTTCTGCTAAAACACTTTACTGAAGCTTCAGGTTTCATTTTTCTCTTATAAATTGATTATTTCATGTTAAGCAGCCTGATCTGATACATTAAATCTATAGACTTCCTTATGTCCTTATTAGCACTTCCTTTGTGCTGTTTACATACGTGGCAACAACAATCAGTAATGAGGCTTCTGCAGAAATCTCTCATAATGGGTGTACTGCCCGAGGCTTAGGTGGTGATCTTTATAAAAAAAAAGGAACAGCCGTTACTGTGTAGGTTGCCCCCGCCTAATGCTGATGTGTATACAATGAAAAGTGACACTATCTGATAATGCAAACCTATCCACCTGTTGATGCAGACACAACGTGCGGTTATGTAAATGTTATATAGGCAGGGTGGTAAACTTTTCACAAATGACATTTAACCCACAAGGACGGTATGTTCAGATAAGATCTTTGTGGTTAATGCAGCACAGTGTCTGACCTATCATGGATATCAAACACACCCAAAGTGAAAAATCTGTATATTTTCCATGTTAAAACTATGTTTGTAATACTGCACGTGTGTCATAATACAGATAGAGACACATATTAAAGTTTCAGTGTATTTTTCTTCTTAAACACACAGTATCTAATTTCTGCCACCAGGAGGTCTCTCAATGAAAACAACAGAGCTCAACAGAGAGAGAATCACATCCATATTCTGCACAGAGGATTTAGATTATCAGTCACAGTGTCACAACCATCCAAAGTAGACTGACCACGAAGTATGAGACTGTCTCCTGTAGATGACACAAGCCTGTATGATGACACATTTTATTTGCAATGTCATGAAGAAGTACTACACTACCCACAATCCTAAAGTGCAACACCGAGGTTTGTGATTGGCGGAGCTTGCTGTTGCCATGGAATTGTTTATCGCCCCCACGAACAGATAGTTCCACGAGCCGGCTGGCTATTTAAGTAGCTAACATCGTACTAATAATGTCTTTATGCTGCATTGAATATAATTTGTATAGATACAAAACACAAACTACAAGATATTACAACACTTGTATTAACAGTATGAACACTATAATAATTACAAAAATTTAATTTAAGAATAAGTGGTATCATTTGCAATGGATTGTGGGATGGATAGTTTCTTCACTGATAAAAATAATCATGTATACAGTCTTCTATCTTTGCCTTTTATTCCACTTTCCAATCTCTCTCTTTTTAAAAAAAAATCCAGAATGAAATATTTTATGGTGATAGTTCATCTCGTAATGTCAATGGAATGAATGAACGGGAGATTCACCAGGTGATGTTTATTTGTTGAAGACTGTATATCAGCTGTTGGACATGTCTGTGCACCAAGTATCAGTGAATGTTAAAGACCCCCTCCAGTGAAAATCAGGTTTTTATCTTTGGTGTGTGGAGAGAGAGGGCGGAGACTATTTGCATATTCATGAAACCTTGAATACTAAATGAAGGCAAGGTGTAGAGCTGTATGTAAGCCATTTTCAGACACAATTTATTACTTCTTGTAGAGCATTTTATATTGTTTAAAACATGACTGGAGGTGGACTTTAAATGTGTCTTACTAGCTTATCTTTGGTGCTAGCCACAGTTGAAGGAGATGGGAGGGACAAAAGTACACGTAGTGTTACTTTTTACTTGCTGTCATTAAAAATATATTTCTTTGCTCGTCATATTTGCAGGAAATGCCCAGGGTTTAGGTTCAGATGAGGATGAGGAGGACCAACAGACGTCTCACCAGTCTGTTTTTATGTGACAGTCAGTAAGAGGTGAGTTTGACAGGTTTGACTAATTTCTTGCAGTTGCAACACATAAAATGACAAATTGATTTTAGAGTAAAATGGTCATTTGCTCAGGACTAACTGGACCTTTCATGGAGAAATCTGTAAAATATTTACAGTAATAAATCATAAAATGACCATGAAGTGTCATCAGTGATTAAGGAAACATGCCAAGTTGAAATACTCGCTTCTCTGACTGGTGTCCCCCTTTAAAATGTATATTTTGGGCTGTTTGCCTGTTTCATGTTCATAAGAGTTCAAAGTAATGCCGAATGTTCGCTGAATGAGTTAGCATCTGTTTATGAGTTGTAAGAAATCATTAATAAACTTTTAGGAGGAGTCTATGTTTATAACAGTTAAATCAAGCAATCTGTCAATGGAGTTTGGCAGGAAGTCACTGAACTCAAACTCTTTGTATTTTCAGAGCAGTGGGCTTTTGTTTTCAGGATAACAGGCTGAACTTTACATTGACAGACACCCGACAGTTAGTAACAGCTGATGAACTTACAGTGAAGAACTCATCGTCGTTTGTTATTGACAGTTTATAGTGTTGCACTCGTCTTGCACTCCTGCAGAGTTCCTGCAGCCGTTCTGAGCTTCTTTGCGTCTGGAGAGGAGGAGGTGGCAGCAAACAACTCACTTTAACTACTGGTTGTTTATTTAATAGAGGTTAAACCTATTTAATATACTGTTTATGGCTCCTTTCTGGACTGCAGTACTCATTTTTTTGGATGCACAGTTGCTACATATTTCTCCTTTAATGAGCGTTAAATGTGAGAATATTGAGTATTTACTTATTTACATGCATTTGTGTAACTTTGTCCCGACAGAGAGGCAAAAATAACAATCTGCAACGTCAAATTTCAGCCTGACTCGTTTTTATCTAAAGGTTAAAACAAAAGGACGTGTTCACCGTTAGATACGGTTACTCTAAATAAATGCATCTCTGTGCAAAGAGGTAAATACAAAAAAGTCATACATTAGTCCCTGTTCTCGCCTATATTAGATATTATATATATACTTTACTAATTCTGAATGCATCCAAGGTATATTCAGCAAGTATGAACTCGAGTGTACTGTATTTTTTTTTTTGCATAATGCTGATGATATATTACAGAAAGTTTAATAATGTAATTATAACCTAATATAAATGCCAAACTGTAATTTATTCATCAAATGTTATCTTAGTCCTGTTTAATCAATCTGTCAACATGTTATCATCAGTGCTTCTTTAAAAATTCTTGTGCCTGGTAATTATTTCTGTTGGTGTTTTGTTTATCATGAGTTTACAAACTGAAAGTGAAGTTGGACCACTGATGGACTCGATGCATCATTGTTCTGGATGGCGTGACTGCAGCTCTGACTGTAAACTGAGGTCATCTTTTCTGTTTGAGGATCTGGGCTCTCGCCAGGTAGAGGAGAATTCTGCAATACCTGCGGCCAACGGCGTTCGGGGCCATTAGCGCAGGGTGTGTCTGCATACTGTCCAATTTTCTGCTTTGTGTGAATGACTAAGCATTCACATTAGCCTAAATTAGATGACAGCTTTATGGTTGTCTAATGGAGAGTGAAATATTAATGCAATGTGGCCAACAGCTCTCAGGTGTGGAGCAACTCGGGGAAAAGGTTGTGACGAGACGTTCCAAAGATCAGACTTTTGGGACACACTTTATTTTACAGCACAATGACAAGACGTGACAAGCTGTACTTTTTACCAAATCAGACAAAAACAGGAAACAATATGTTCTTTATTAGGCCCTTTATTAGACTTTGTTCAACAGTAAGTGGGGACACGTCACAACGGAGCTGCACCGTAAAATAAACTCATCTGGTTCACATATTGTTTTTAAATGGGGAAGCAGCAGATATGTGATTTCGTTTTAGTTTACAGTACATTTCTGTTCTAATGTGTCCCACATTACCCTCCAAGAAAGTCTGATGAGCTTCTAATAATGGCAAATAATACACTTAAGCTGAATAATAGACAGTGCAGGGAGCAGCAAAAAACCCAGAGGGCTTATCTGAAGCCTCCACCTGAATAAAAAGTTATTAAGAACTCAAAAATACAGAGTAATGCAAAAATAACACACGTGATGACAAACTAATAGTAACAAGGGAGTGTGTGAGTGTGTGTTAGTGCACTCGGGTGTGTGTGTGTGTGTGAGGTATTAGTTTATACTGTATTGACCGTTGAGCAACGGTAAAATGTGAAACTCAAAGCAGTAAAAAATCATCTCAGTGAGTGAAACAAATAAAACATGAACAACAACACGTGATGAAAACCTTCTTCAGGCGTCTTTTGTGACATTTTATAGATGCAGCTTGTTGTCGGGTGGAAAAAAACCTCATTGTTGCATTGCTTTGTTTTGCGGCTTGCCTGTTTGCTTTGTGTTGTTTCCTGCTTTGTGCTTCTTTTTTGTTTGTTTTTTGTTTTGTTTTGTTTTTGCTGTTTTGTTGCTGTGCACGATTGTTCAGCTTCTGTCTGTCGTCTG
>JAJHUR010098708.1:0-17172 GCA_027495735.1 Lutjanus campechanus | reverse complement strand
AAGAACCATAATATAGCACATACAACACAATAATATGTTTTCACTGACAAAATCATATTGTACAGTATTTCTAACATTTATAACCGCTAAAACAGTGATATCAGGCCTTATCAGCCAGCAGGATTTTATTGTGGAAGTCTGCGACACAACCTTTGACCTCACATCCCGCCAAACAATGGGATGTCACTGTCTGATCCGACAGCGATTAAGGTTGGCTGCTGGCTAAAACTGATGACATAAAGGCAAAAATAGCCAGTGGAGAATATAAAACTGGGGACAATACATCGGTGAAAGCCAAGTCGGATGTTTGGGAGGATTACGGTGTGACCAGAGACTATGAGAATAAAGTATTAGCTTTTGTTAGCAGCAAGCTAGGCTCATTGTCACAATGGAAACACATCAACAGTTGCAGGGGCAGCTCACACAAGTGAGCAACTGTATATGTGTGTTAAATGACGTATGCAGGTAGGGTTGTGAGGCTTATATTCACAGCTGTGGGCTTAGAGATAATCACGGGCAACAGGTTGGTTCTGGATCTCAGCTTTGCGAAACTGGACCTGTGCGGGGCTCTGCATGTAGGCACTGCAGAGCTTTGTGAGCAGGACTTTCTTGCTCAATATAGCGGCACTGAGGAATTTATTGCTTCAACTGAAAAGTGACGGATTTTCCCTTTAATGATACTCAGTGCTCTGCTTAAAGCACTCATGAGAAATAACCTTGATGAAGCCGACGTATAGAACTGGGGCACGTATGATTAAAAGCACCAGTGCATAGGCTGCTGGCTCCCAGAGGGATGCTTTATTATGTTACTGGGTAGTTTTGTATTAAACCACACTCCCTGATTTCATAATAGCCCCCAGTTGGCCCCCCAGAGCTGGGATTTGTGAGCCCTGGGAGCATTTAAATGAGAGACAGTTAAAACAGTTGTAAAATACTTTATATCAAACACTTTGCAGCACAATGTTTATTAAAAAATATTTGTCTTCAAAACTATACAAGTACGCATAATATAATCCAGTCTCCTCCTAACTTCAATAACAAGCTGTTTATTATTCCAGCTGTCAAAATGGGTGGATGGTTATAATGTTCCTTTAATGGTGTGTATCTAATTTTGAATTCAGGGAGAGAGAGGGGGGAAGGCATGCAGCAAAGGGCCTCATGCCGGAATTGAACCCAGGGCCACTGCTGAGGAATCAGGCTCCGTACATGGGCCACACGCTGTACTGACAGAGCTACAATTGTGTAGGAATCGTGTTTTTGTTACCTTAGAATGAGGCTGCTGTGTAACCTGACAGGTTGTCCTTAGAAACTGTTTGGAAAAGGGCAGGCACTTTCAAACAAAAAAAAAAACTTGGTCATGATTGGATGAACTACCTGTCTATCATGTCCACTGATGGGCAGTAACGCGTTAGAAGTAACGTGTTACTGTAATCCGATTACTTTTTTCAAGTAACAAGTAAAGTAAGGGATTTCAATTGCAAAAACAGTAATTAGATTACTGTTACTTTCCCGCAAGCAGGCTGCGTTACTGCGTTACTAAACAGTGATTTGGTTTTGTGAGACTGTCTCGTTACAATGACGTATGAGTGGCGCGACGTCAGTGGTAAACAACAGACACGTGTAGTGATCAACAAGAGACAACATGGAGTGCGGGAGAGAGCAGGACCATGCAGCGTTTAATGCTTGGAAGTACCAACATTACTTTGAGTTTGATTCGGTTAAAGGTGACAAAAACATGAGCGTCCGCTGTACACTCTGCATGGGAAGAAAACTTATCTACAGCGAAAAATCTGAGCAAGCACCTAGCAAGCCGGAACAGGAATGTGAAACTCATTGAGAAACCCCCGGATCCCCCCACTGACATGCCCGCTGGGGCTACCACATCCAATTCTACAGGGCGAACCTCCGAGGGCCCCTCTCCTGGTAAACAGGTGAAAATAGACTGAAGAGCAGTGTCGGTCGAGTTACTTGGAAATGGTAATTAGTTACTGATTACTTCTCCAAGAAAGTTATATGCTGGAATATGCAGAAATATAAGTTAACAGAAGAAAGACTTGCTTTATTTGATTAAAATATGGTGGAATGTGCAGAAAATAGGTTTAAATGTTCAACGATTTTCTTCAAGTCAGAGACTGTTGCATTTAATTTAATTTTTGCTTGATGCAGTGTGCATAAAGTTAAAAGACTGAAATTAATCAAACAAGTTTTAAAAAAAGACACTTTCATTTGATTCAATTTTCTATGATGGAATATGCAGAAAGAATAGAATTAGGCTGAAAGGTCTATTGCTTTATAGCGTATTCAGGTTGTGCATCATGTTTTTGAAAAGTAAGTAAGTAAAGTAATTATTAAAGTAACTAATTACTTTTGAAATTAAGTAATCAGTAAAGTAACTGGATTACTTTCTTGGAGAAGTAATCAGTAATCAGTGACTAATTACTATTTCCAAGTAACTTGATCAACACTGATCATGTCTAACACAGTCTAATGTCAGCCGATCACAAACACCTGCCGATGCCAGTCAGGAGAAGAGTAAAAACATCTTTTCCATGCAGAAAAGCCAACTGTGCCATTTCTTGCTTTTTTCAATGAAGAAATACTCTACAGTTCTGATATAACTGATGCTATCGCAGTATCAACGCTAACCTCTTCAGGAGCCGCCATTGTTTGTTTGAGATGCTTCTCGCTGTCTTCACAGCTACAACCATGCCCGTAGCTGCCAGTATTCCCTCCTAGGACGCTGATTGGCTGCACCACAAATGGATCACTTGAAGCCTGACAAGATGGATTCTTGTGTGATCTTGCATATCCAGCTGCCTCTTGCGAGGTAAGCTGCCATGTTGCACCGCCATGTTTCTAAAGTAGCCCAGATCAGACAAACCAAACACTGGCTCTAGATGCAACCTTTTGTTTCTTTCGCAACCACCGTAGTTTCTCGTATACGCTTGGAAGGGGAGGGCGCGGCGAGCAGCATTTGCAATCTATAACCTCACCACTAGAGGCCACTAAATCCTACACACTGGTCCTTTAACTAAAAGTAAACTTATAAATCATAAAACTGTAGAAACTCAGTAAAAGCAGATAGAAATAGATAAGAATGCACCGTTACCGACACGAGCATCTGAAATCTGATCGGCCATCTGAAATGCCACCCCATTATCCTCAAAAATAATGATTGGTTATCTGTCCAGTGAGAGGCAGGACCTTGGTTTGAACCAACTGTTTGATGAGTATTTTTTAAATGTGTATTGATTTCTTTTGTATGTAGCCTACTTTTAATTTTTTTTGCAAGGATAATTTACTTAAAGTAGTGTAAAGTATGGAAGCTTTATATTTTGTTTTTATGGTGCCACTCTGTTGTGTTGTGATTGGTAGGACTATTTATCTTTTAAATCAAAATTTTAAACACAGGAATGTAGTAAATTGTAAGATACTGTAACATTAGTAATGCATGCATACTTCATACCACCCACTTGCCACACCCTGTTCAGAAAAGTCTGGAAACGCCCCTGGATACCACATCACGAAAAGTAGCCGCTTCATCACAAGCAGTCTGATAAAACATGTAAAGGAGCAACAGTGTTGAAGGAGTTTGCTAATGCTTACCCTCTTTTCTTGGTTCAATAGCAATCTAATTTTTATTCCAGCTGTCAATATGGGAGGATGGTTATAATGTTCCTTTAATGGTGTGTATCTAATTTTGGGATGAACCTCATATCAAATCTATCTGTCTAGTCCTAAATACAATCTTGCGTCTTTGATGTGAGCATTTCTCTGCCAAACTTCCAAATCCACAGGGCTGAGAAGGAAAAAAAACAGCTGTTTCAAGCAGTTTGTTACTCATTTATGACTTTGAAGTCCTGTTGGCAGGCTACAATTTACACCACAGAATACACTTTCAAATATTGTGATGTCTGTCACTTGATGTATCAGTATCAGATTGCGTGAGTCCATCTCTGTTTACACTGCTGGCTGTCCATGGTTTTGTTCTCATTCTGATGTCTGCCAAATGCTCAGGCCGAGGTTCAGTCTGAGCATAAATCTGTGGGTGGGATCATGTCTGTATCTCGCTGCGGATAACAACAGATAACAGGGGAGAGAGGAGGGGGGGGTGGTAGAGACAGACGGGTGGTGAAGGCCACCTTTAGCAAAAAGCATTCAGCCAATTCAGAAGCAAATTTGTAGGATTGTCAGTTTTTTTTTTTTTAGATCTGTTTGCTGCGTTTGGAGTGAGAGAAGCGGACTGAAATCAAATCCAAATGAAGGTCTGGACGTCTCAGTGCTGATAAGTTCACCCGAGGCCCCGAAAAGAAAGCGCGCAGACACACACACGCACAGATTTACTCATGCACACACACACACACACACACACACACACACACACACACATCAGGCGAAGGTTGGCTCATTGATTCACTAGACAGTGTGTTATGTGGAGTGTGACCTTTCCAAGTGCTCCCACTGATGGAATGAAAGGTGCTGAAACACCCACAATGCAGTAGCCCCTCTCAGGAGAAATGTCAGTAATTAGAGCTCAGCGCCAGGAGAGGTTACAGGCCAAATCGCTCCACAGACACAAAGACGCAGACACAAACAGTGGAGAGTGAGGGGCTGTGAGTGGGTAGCATGAGAGGACCAGTGACTTAGTCCACAGAGTCTGAGCGGTGACATCACACGTCTTCCTTTCGAACTTGTCTGGATTATAGAAGTCACTTACACTCTGATGTCTGGACATGCAGAAATACATGTGACCTGAAGGTGCCATCTTTGCCATTTACTGGCATGTTCTATACTGCCTGGCCAAAAAAGGTCACACACACACACATTTCATAACATTGCATTCTCCATGGCATCATCTCAATAAGCTTATGCAATGTCACAACATTTATTTCTGTCCGGAGTTGCATTCATTTTTCACCAAGATCTTGTATTGATGATGGGAGCGTCGGGCGTCTGCGTAAAGTCTTCTCCAGCACATCCCAAAGATTCCCAGTGGGGTTAAGGTCTGGACTCATTCAAGTATATTCAGGTAGTGAGCTGACCTCATTTTTTGGACACATAATGTTGCTGAACCTCGACCTGAGCAACTGAAGCAACCCCAGATCATAACACTGCCCCCACAGGCTTGTAACAGTAGGCACTAGGCATGATGGGAGCATCACTTCATCTGCCTCTCTTCTTACTCTGATGCCCCCATCACTCTGGAACAGGGTAAATCTGGACTCATCAGACCACATGACTTTTTTCCATTGCTCCTGGTCCAAACTTTATGCTCCCTAACAAACTGAAGCCTCTTTTTCTGATTATCCTCACTGATAAGTGTTTTTCTTAAGGCTACACAGCTGTTTAGTCCCAATCCCTTGATTTCTCTTCACATTGTTTGTGTAGAAATGTTCTTACTTTCACTATTAAACACAGCCGTGAGTTCTACTGTTAATTTTTTTATAATGCGACTTCACCAAATGTTTCAGTGATCTCTGATCACAATCATTAAAGATCTTTTTCCGACCACATTTCTTCCTGGAAGTTGATGGTTCACCACTATTATTCCAGGTTTTAATAATGTGTTGGACAGTTCTTAACCCAGTTTTAGTCGTTTCATCAATCCGCTTAGTAGTTTTCTTTGCCTGATGCAGGCCAATAATTTGACTCTTCTGGAACAGAGTAACATCTTTTCCACGACCACAGGATCTGTCTTCTGACATGAGAAGCTGCTCACTGCATCAGTTAAGGTTCAATAACTTGTTGCCAGCAGAAACATATTAATCACTGCAGTAATTATCCAATGGAAGGATCTTAACTATTTGCTTAGTTAAATCCAGGTGTTGACTTTTTTTTTGACCAGGCAGTGAATGTTCTTTGTCTTCCTCTGTCTGGCACTGAATTTGTGTGACAGGTCATAGTTAAAAGTAGTAGGGTAGTAGTAGTAGTGTATTTCCTGTGGCTTTCTTATTAGGTGCCAAGCTAGGGGAGTAACAGATTACATGTAACTGGATACAAAAAAAGATAACTGTATATATATATCCTACCATGCACAGTACACATACAGCTGTCAATTCATTATCATGGCCTCTAGTGAAAAAATGCTTCACTGGGTGGAAATGACCATTTTTTGTCTTTACATCAACCAACCAATCAATCAATAAACTGTGCGCAACAAAGGAGGGAACATCTGGACAAACTAATAAATAATTAACATAAAACACATAGCATTAGAACACTACCGTATAGAGGTGCTGGTTTAGCTATTAAACAATGGTGCTGTCTGATAAATATGAGCAAAGACTATAAAAATACCAGTGCATGATGATTTGATCATTTGATTTTAAAACTTCCAGGGGCAGTTCTATCATCACATTATCTGTGATATTGTTTTTCTTTTTTTTTCTTTTCGTGCATTTGGTTTTGCTGTAGGCCAGATGTGAAACTGAAGAGCAAAGTGAGTCAAAACCCACATGAAACACATGAAAGGTGCTTTTTGATGTTGAAGTGGTGTGTGTGTGTGTCTGTGGGCTTCTGTCAACTAAAGCCCCACAAACTGTGTGCTCTGGGCTTCAGACTTTGTCCTGTGTGCACACACAGACTATTTTTGATGAAGGAGTATCGTTGAGTCCTTCCTCTTATATTTGACATGCGATTTGAGAGAATTATCTCATATTAATAGATTTCAGCATTGAGGTACAGTTACATGATTCATGATTTTGCATGGGAATACTGGCCAAAAAAAAATCACTATAAAATTTCAGAGCAACAGAGACAAAGAGCGTCCCTGTAACCATAGTGACTCATTGACACTCTGTGCGCACGGTGCGGTGGGAGAGGAAGAGACGTTCTGCTGAAGAGCCGCAGACTCTGAGCAGTATGCACGGGAATAAATTCCGATATAATAGATTTGTGTAAAGGATATTTTTCACTTTCCCTCTGATGGTCTGAATAACTCGCTGCTGCGCTACACTGCTCTGTCTGTTGTCTGTCATCTAACTGACATCAGTTCTGAATTTCTTGTTCACTGTGTGGGAAAATGGGCGAGTAAATACCAGTGGGGATATTTAATGGCAGATCTGCTGCTGAACTCAGATCATCACTACACACTGCATCTAGCTGCGTAGGCGCTGTTGGAAAAGGCATTATGTATGACTGTGATACCTACTTCTTTATTACCATAAGACCTGAACACGATGGGACAAAAAGTCTTGTTGTCCCCCATATTCTGGCACCAGTGCTGTGAGCCACAGCAGTTCAGCAAGGAAGCTGTCACACACGGGTACACACAGACAGCGTGGCCCAGTCGTCACGTCATGAAGCATCACAGACTTGGTTGACGTCACCCGGTAAGTGCAAGACGCTGTAAGGACCCAAAATGATATAAATAGGAACGGGACACCACAGATGTCAGAATATGTTAAGTACAATTGTAGGTTTGATTTTATTTTATGTTTTTTACTTTCTTCACTGCCATGGCACCTAAAGGACCAACCGACTGATCTGAACATGTTCCAGCATCTTACCTTACAGTGTGGATGAGAGGTAATTGTCAAGTAATCAACTTGCTTAGGGAATAACGGATTACATGTAATGGGAGTATGTAATCTGGATACAAAAAAGTAACTGTATTCCATTACAGTTACAGAAAACAAAAGATGTAATCAGATTACTATTACATCTGTTACATACAAATGGGGATTATCCTTTTAAAATAAAACAAAATAAGAATGATATATGACCATGCACAGTGCTCACACATTACAACACTTGAGTCTCACAACAGCACTCTAGTCTCAGTGAAACCAACTAATGACAGTCAGTACATCATCATGACCTTGAGTGAAAAAAAAAAAAGATTCACTGGGTGGAAATTTCAACGTTATTTTGTCTTTAAATCAGAAAAGAAGAACATCACAGCACAGTGACAGTTCTGTCTTCAGCTGTGAAAATACTGTCATCATTAAAGAGGTGACAGCTAATTTAAAGAAACATTTACAGGTCAGAACAACCACTAACACTGGCTGCACTGACCAACTGCTTATGTTAGCTACACAGAACAATCATTAACATCTGCCACACAGACCAGCCTCTAACATTAGTTACACAGAAATCCAGTTTGTTTGCTAACCTTTGAATACTATATTCTGTCTGATATGTTTCTGTCAGGTTACTTTAAGTTTGAAATATGAATATCTTAACAAGGTACATTCAGAAGTGCATAACTGCCACAATTAATCAGAAACAATGAACTGGACATTAATAAACCAAACGACAAACATAAAACAGTATATTTGGCTAAACAATTTCACCATATTGTGTACTGAGATAATCCAAAAGTAACAGAAAGTAATCAGGTTACATTACTTTAATGTTGTTATACATAAATTAGGTTACTGACTACATTTTTGTCAGGTAACCAGTAATTGTATTGGAATACATTCTTAAAGTAACCCTCCCAACCCTGATAATCAACTTAATCTTATTCATACTCTTGCATGTTTTCTCGTAGTTGTTTCTTTCATGTTTGTTTAACATTTTTTTCCACACACGCTGCAAACTATAGGTTATTCCCTCGGGCAAAGTCTCCAGAAATGTGGACTCCTCTGTGAGGGAAAATGTGTAAAGAGGGCTCAACTTGTCTGCAAGAAAGCCCCCATGCACTTGACAATTTGACAGTGTATCTGCGCCACGGTTTTGATCTGTCCTCCACACCTCTGCAGGCCCCATCAAGCAGAATCACAGAAGTTTTTCAGCCACAAAGCATTTTGCACACCTGATTATGTTGACCCTCTCAGATTTTGTTGATTAAGTCCTATTTCTTTGCTCTTTGTGCTTCTACCAGGGATGCACAGGGTCTTTTATTTTGAAAATTGACTGGATTCTCTCTACTTTTTCTGTGTCTGACTTCCTGCCCATTTTATCTGCTCTGTGTTAATTGACATGGCATCAGTCAAAAACTCTGCGTGTATTTGAAGCGGAGAGGATAGTCACGTTTGGGATGTGCCAAGGTGCTGCCGGCGAAATCACAAGCATTGTGTAGAATGGCCGCAATCAGCTCCGGCTGCCACTTCGCGTCTGTAATGTGAAGCAGCTGTGCCTGGTGGAATTTAGCTGTAAGCCCTTTCGGGGCTCCTCTCAAAGTCAGTGAGTGTGGACATTGGGATGGGGCCAACACTAGGAGTTTAAATGTACCCATCTATGTTTTAGTCATCCAAATTCACTTTTACATGACTCGTGTGCTGGAATTAAAGCCTTGTCCCTCCCCCACACTCTAATGGATCAGTAATGTCAGTGATGATCCTCCTGATTGTTGCATATCTTGAACTCATCCCTGGACACATGTCCCTGCATTAATAATAATGATATATCCAGCATGAAAGACTTGTCTCATGAAAGTATCCTCATGTTTGTGTGACATTCTTTGTGACTGGCAGGATGGCTTCTTTGACATTGATCAGTAATCTGGGTGAGAATTTTGCATTTCACTTCATACAGCTTATGAATTATTTTATGTGCTTTCTGATATATCTTCTCTCTGAATCTATTAAACAAGTAGATGATTTATGATGTGGCTCAGTCAACTGATTTATACTTTCCTGCTGCAATGTCTTTATTTCAAGGATACACAGCAGCATTTTAATGCTGATAAAGTAACTCATGTACTGCAGTGTGTAGACAGAACAACATGAGCACCCTTAAAATATAATGGCAAACTTCTACTGCATCAGATTCCTTGTCCAAGTGGTCTATGACACTTTGCCTGGCCCAACAAACCTGCACACATGGGGCAAGACTGAAACACCTTCCTGCACTCATTGTGCTGGCAGAGGGTCCCTTCAACAGCTCCTTAGCAGCCCCAAAGACCTGGCCGATGGAGGCTAGTGCTGGTGCCGTGACCAGGTGCTTAAGGCAGTTGCAGAGGCAGTCACCACTGCAATTCAATCCAACAAACACCACCCAACGAAGAGGTCCATCACTTTTCTTGAAGCTGGAGAGAAGCCTGACCCATGACTGATGACAAGACCATGTCTGCTTTCAACAACCCCAGCTTGTCAGTTGAGAGTGGACGTTGGATCACAACAGAAATGCCTTTGTCATATCACACAAACAACACTTGCCCAGACCTGGTTATCATCTCCAATTCCACCAAGCAGGTGTTCATGTGGGAGCTTACAGTGCCCTGAGAGGAGCACATGGAAAAGCCGATGTTTGCCAATACACTGCGAGCCAAAGGAAGTGGGCTGCCGTCGTTTTTCAGGATGCTCACTTTGTAAAGCTGTGAACAGGCTCAGAATCACTGGAGCTGCAAAGATGGGGTCCATACGTAACATAACTGAAGCTGCAGAGAAAGCAACCACGTAGCTTTGGATAAAGACAGCAGACCACTGGCTTGTCGCTGCTGGGATGCAAGCCGGGGCTTGATCAACCTGGGGGTCCGATGTTGAAAGACCCAAGACCCCCATGACCCCAGGAACATCACTGAGGATGCATCCCAGCTCATCTGAGAGATATATCTTGCAACCTATAACCCACAGTTTCCACCAGGCAGGGCTGCACCATGCTACGGCTGTGCTGCGGCATCCGGAGCGCTCCGTGGCCATTCTAGAGAATGCTTGTGATTCCACCAGAAGCGCCACAGCACGTCCCAGAAGCGGCCTTTCGCTCCACTCTGCTTCAAATACGTCTATTTTTGATTGATCTCACATCAGTTAGCACAGATCAGGTCGAACGAGCAGGAAGTCAGACACAGAAAACGCAGGTAGAATCCGGTTTCAAAATAAAAGACCCTGTGTAGACTCACGATCACAAAGGCAGACAGAAAAGAAACTATTTAACCACGTATCCTGCTTATCCATGATGGAAACACAAAGCGAAAGGAAAGAGGACCTAATCAACAAAATCTGAGCAAGTAAACATAATCAGATGGTCAAAACGCTCCACTGATGACATATTTCTGAAATGCTGCTGGTGAGGCTTGCAGTTGTGCGGAGGACAGATCAGAACCGTGGCGCAACGTGATGTGCTTGGTGGAATAAACCAGTAATTCTGTGCTGTTTTTCACCTAGGATGTTAATTAAACTCTAAACTGGTTGCTGCTGAGGCTTTGTTATTCTTGTGTCATTGTACTGTACTCTTGTGAAACACAAGTAACAACTCAACCTGAGCCACCTGTTACAACAATGACAGAAAGTATCAGTGTCTAGGTTGTAGTCACTTTCTTACATAGCATGCATATGTGTGGAAAAAAAATAGTGATAACACAGAAAAGAACTAGAAGGCAGGCTGGCACAGGATTATTTGAGGCTTACCTCAAAGCAACATCAGAGGCATTTTTATGGATCCAACTGCTTTTCTTGGCAAGACCCACCTGACTCTGCCTCTGACTTGCTTGCCCGAATTGGATGGGTTGGTGAGGTTCAGGCATGAGGAGTGAGATTGGGTAGGGATAAGCCAATCTGAGGCAGAGTAGGGCAAATCAGAGGCAGAGTAGGGTGGGCCAAGCCAAGAAAAGCAGTGGGATCCACTTCAACAAAAGTAGGCAAAGAGGTATCAGTCCAACAGTGGCTCCACAAACTCTCAAGGCTTATATGCATGAACACTGTCTTGACCGCATCCCAGCTAGATGTAAACACGAGCTGAAGCGTCTACTTAACCTTCAAGTCTATTTTTCGACAATACAAGCATAAATAAGAGGCTGTATCCAGTAAAAAGGCAGTGAAAATGTATTTTATCCACCTTTTTTGTATCCAGGCTGAACAGAGTGTACTCCACAGCTCAAGATCAGCTCACTCTGCTCCAGTTTAATCCCACAGACTCTCCCTTCACTTCACCCGGCAGCTGGTAAGAGAGACAGGGGAACTTATTGGACTTTTTGTACAGCGCTTTCACGGACAAACTGTGCTTTTACTGCCACTAGACAACTTCACTGATAAACTTTAATCCCACTGCTCTGATCGCCAACACCTGTCTGCTCTGAGTGCAGCAAAAAGCACTCTCTTTTTTTTTCTTTATTGCTTGCTCATCCACTCCCATTCTGCATGTACACACACACACACACACACACACCTACACTCTGCAGTGCTTATGCATCATGTCGATGGAAAATTGTTCAGGAATATTCACTTGATTGAAGGAAAACTGCAAACTGCACAGAAAGTTTGGCTGCTCATTTGCTGCTGGACACTTTGAAATGCATGGAGAATATAGAGACTATAGAGACGCTTGTGTGGCGTGAACGCTGTCGTTCAGTCATGAGTGTGATGCTGACGTGACATTTGCAGGCTAGACAAGGAGGAAAAGTGTACTGGCCTGTATTGGTAGAGATATAAGTCTGTGTGGTCTGTTGTATTTGTGACCAGGATGTGATATAGCGTGGCACACTACATCACTGACGTGCTATAGGATAGTATAATGTTTCACAAACCTTTTTCTTAAGACTTTTTTCTTTTTTTCTTAAAAATGAGAAACCACCATGACCCAATCCACAACAGACTTTGTAAATTTTGTTGAGAATTAATCTGTGCATAATTGAATTTTCCTTACCATTTATTATTTCCATTTCTACACCACCTATAATATCTAGACCAGTGTTTCACAAACTTTTTTTCTGGGGACCCACTGTTTTTTTAAAGTGACAAACCATCGCGACCCAACAGGCCTAATAAACGAGAGAAAATAAATGCATTTAGAGGAATTATTTTACTTTACTTTTTTGTCCTCTCATCAATAAAACAATATGCAATTTTTAAATGCTTTATGAAAATTGTACTGCAGATATAAATCTTAAATTTGCAAAAATTTCTTCCATAGTCTTCTGTTGTTTTTTTTTTTTTGGGGGGGGGGGGGGGGGACTATTCTTGGGTCCCGAACCAGTCTCTGGGAATGACGGATCTCGACTAGAGCTGCAACAGTTAATCAATTATTAAATTAATTGCCAACTATTATTGTAATCATGTGAAGACTTCTGAACAATAATACCGTCTACGTCTACGACGTGCGTTCAACTTGCTGTTTATTGCTTCTAACTCTGCATAACGTCTGCTTAACGTATCTAATTGCTCTCACCCCTCAGGACCCAACAGACCCCCCATGGCGGTCCTCCCACTGCCTAACTGAAAGTAACCTTAATCTGAAAACTAAAAATAACATTCACATTACAACAATTATGATAAGAAATTAATTGGTTTCAGTAATTCTCTAAGGAGGATTCCAGCTTCTTAAATGGAATATCTTTGGGTTGTGGACAAAACAAGACAAGCGAAGACGCCATCTTGGGCTTTGGGAAACACTGATCAATATTTTTCACCATTTTATAGACCAAAGAGAAATGAATGCATTTAAGCTGAGTTTACAAGCCATCTCATTGTTCTTATTTTCTCTCATCGAGAAAACGATATAGAACATTTTTGCCTGCTAAATAATTAATATATGTACTGCTAATACACCTTATATACTACAAAATTTATTTCATAGTATTATTTGGCAACCCAAATAAAATCCCCTGTAACCCACCTGTGGGTCCTGACCCAGTCTCTGCTTCATCTACTACATCACTGTTGCACAGGGTACACTGTCACCACTAGTTGGCCGTGCAAGCAAAGTTAATAGACTGGATACAGTTACTCTTTAATGCACTTGGGCACAGACATCATGAATCCTTGA
This sequence comes from Lutjanus campechanus, assembly GCA_027495735.1. Lineage (NCBI taxonomy): Eukaryota > Metazoa > Chordata > Actinopteri > Lutjaniformes > Lutjanidae > Lutjanus > Lutjanus campechanus. Next base: position 3,525 of record JAJHUR010098708.1, on the reverse strand, counting down.
ATATAACACGACTTATTGAAATCAGTTGAGAAATAAACTGCTTTTTATTCAGACAAACCGCAGCTCCCCCGTTTACATATGTCGCTCCTATGTATGTCTACACGTCTATGCACCTGGGCGTCTGAGTGAGCTCATAAGCCCCGCCCACCAGCAGCAGTTCAATCCACAGCAACTCAAACCTCAGTTACCCCACTGGACCATTGCCAGACATACAAAAACGAGAAGTAATATTTAATAACTACAAAATCCAACAACTGTGTCTTAATATACCCACAGTGAAACTGGTGCTTTGATCAGCCATTACAGACGGTTAATATGTTCACAGTGCACAGACAGCAGGAGACTTGCAGAGATAACAGAGCGTATAAAAATTTGGGGGGGGTCCCGCAGTGACGCTGTCTGAGTCAGTGTGTGGATTGTGATACTTGATAAAACGGATGAGTATCTGGTCTGTGAGACCAGTGTTAAAGGATAATTAAAACACACTGGTGAGGTAGAGCGAGATAAAATGTGCTGGCACTGTGTTGGAGCTGAATGACAGGAACAAAAATCCTCTTTTATCATAATTATATATAAAACACAAATATATAATCATCACACAGTCAGATTTTCTGGAGACAGATGTTCTGCATGTCTCCTCTGCTTCCATTCATTACGTTCAATCACACATTCCAGACGTGCCACAAATACACAAAACAACACAATGACTCATGCGTGAACGCTCTGTCTCAAACGCTGCTGTTGTTTTGATCTGCTGTCACACTTCTAACATTTTTCTCCATCTCTGCATCCTTCTCTGTTTCTCTCTGTCTGAAATAAAAGTTGTCATTCTCTCTGCCCTGACATGCTACAAGGCTTCTCCTTCATCTCTGCCTTGGGTTTTTACCTCATTTGTAGGTCACTCTGGATGAAAGCGTCTGCCAGATGAATAAATGTAAATGTTCCTCTAATACGGTGGAAACAGGGGTGTGCAGTGCTGAGTTCAGTTGAATTCCTGTGGTCCAAAGGTGGTGGTGGAAAGAGAACTAAAAAAAAAACTGTACTCAAGTGGAAGTACTGTTATATTATAACTGGAAATAAACATAAAAAAAATTATTACATCACTGAAATATTGCTTAACTCCATGTAAAACCATTGGTGTTAAAAAATACTTAAGTAAAAGTATTCTTCTCAAAAACTACTAAGAAAGTTACATACTTTTTAACCGTTGATGTATGTAAGAAGATTCAATTGTGTGATGCATTCTTAAAGGTCCATCGTTTAAGATTTATTGGCAAAAATTGTTTTCATCAGTGTATAATCACCTGAAAATAAGAATTGTTGTGGGTTTGTGGGTTTGTGGGTTGCACGCTCTACCAACTGGCCAGTCATTGTGCTTTTGTTACCTCAGAATGAGTCCTTTATACCCAATGGGGGAGCGGGTTCTTTTCCTCGAAGGCTACTGAAACTACATGCTTGGAAGGGGAGGGTGAGACGAGCAGAATCCAATTGGTTGTGATCTACCACCTCACCTCATGATGCCACTAAATCCTTCACACTGGTCTTTGAAGTATAAGTAAATTTATAGACTTGGAAAAAATACTCATAAAAGTACAAGTACAAACAAAAGATTGATTATAGGAATGTGAGTTGTTCTGATTCATTACTTCCATCCCTGTGACAAGCTGCTAAAGAGGTAAAATTACAAAAATAACCATTAAAGGTGCAAGCAGCAAAAATTGGGCCCTCGCAGTCCATGATTTTTCACATTTTGGACACAGGAGGAAGGAGGTCAATGTTATTTCCTATGTCCAGCTCCAGAACACCCACTAATTATATGTTACATTCAAAAAAAGAGAAGAAGAAGAATTCCTAGAAAAACAATAGGGTCCTTGGAGCAGTCAGTGCTCTCTCAGCGCATGCACTGCTTCCTGGGAATCCGTTGTGCATGGGAAGAGCTATGCAGTTTGAATCCTATGAGGGGAAGGTCGACTCTGCCAATAACAATAAAAACTACTGTGTATATCCAAAATCATGAATAATAGAATGAACTGAAACCAGTGGACCTTGGGAAGGAAGAAGAACATGGCAAAAAAGGGACTTTTCCTTTCTGGAGTTACAGTGTTGTTCACGATTTCTGTGTTCAGGATTTTTTGGGCAGACCTGAAACACGGCTTAGTGATGTGCTGGAACCATGGTCCCCCAACACTGTATAAGCCCCATGAACCGACACACAAATGACACTGCCTCCCCCCTCCCCTCACCCTCCCTCATGGTCAGTTACAAATCAGTCCAGCAGTTCACTTCCGCTCGCTTCAGTTCCAACAACCCGGCACAGAAGGAAAAAAAAATACCATCCTGTCACCGTCCTCTGGCTCTGGTGGCTCAAACATGTCTGGACATGTCCAATAAAACTGCTGGACAGTGTCCATGTTTTGGGTTGTTGTCAGGTTTTAGGTTTTCTCAGGTTTTCTCTGCCCAGTGTTTCAGGGCAGAGAAAACTGCTTATTTTTTCATGATTTTGAGATGTAATGTTATATACTCTAATTTTTTTTATCATTCATATTTGGCTGGGTAACACATAACACATGTTTGTGGTGTGACAAACTAATTTATTGTCGCTTCACACGATCTTTAAAACTACAGCTGCGTCGGATGCACTGATAAATGGATAAACGTTGTCAGTAACGTTTGTTGTAAACACATTGGATTTACTGGAGCGATTGTGGAAAACTACCAGCTCAGTCCTTTAAGGGTTGTGACTTTAAGTGAGACGATCAGGTTGATGAGCAATTAAATACTCATTTTGGAGCTGAAAAGCAAATGTTTAATCACCTGCTTGCAATGGTTGGACTTCACATCTGAAAGTGATCACATTCCTGTGATTTGCCAACACTCATACAGCTGGCAGACACAACCGCCGCTATGCTAACTTCCATTTGTTCATATCAATTCCCATATCTGTGGCGGAACAAGAAGTCTTTTTTCAGTGCCAAATTTAAAGCTTTGCTTTATATACTGTAAGTAGAGCAGGAGTTTTGCCCTTGAAGCATGAATGCAAATTGAGAGGCAGAAATCATTAGGGCTGTCTTGGCGGCTTCCTATAAGCCTGCCCTGTTCTCCTTTTCCTCTCCCCCCTCTCTCTGTGGGTCCCTATGTCTCTGGGACAGATGGTGAGTGTCAGCAGCATGCCAGTCCTCATATCTCACCATGGGCCTCTGCCATGGAGAGAGATGTTTTTTGCACAATGTCTGGGTGTGTCTCTTTAATCCAATGAAGGAGGGGAAGAGAGAGGAAGAGGGAAGAGAAAGGCATGGAGAGGGAAGTCAAGCAGACGAGGACAAAGAGGATGAGAGGGAATGAGATAGGAGGAGGGAGAGCCACGCGGGGAGGGATGAGACGGAGGGAGAATGGCGAGATGTGTACGGCAGTAAAGGAGCGACGAGGAAGGGAGAGATAAAGAGGAGAAATTGCACGGAGAGAGAGTGAAGGGAGGAAAGAGGATGAGAGGGCAAGGAATAGATGAGAGTCAGAGGGAGGGAGGGA
>JAJHUR010098704.1:0-19452 GCA_027495735.1 Lutjanus campechanus | reverse complement strand
GCCCAGATGAAATAGTGGAATTTTAATCCAAGCTGGAGCAATGTTGAATAGTTTTGCATTGATTTCCATTTAGACTTGTTGTTTTTCTATGTACTTCTGTTGCTAGTAAGCTGTGAAGTCAGATCTGGAATGTGTTGCAGCATAAATACAGCATAGTGTCTGTTTACTGTTTTATGCATAGACCACCATTGCAAATAACTGCAGCTTTCCTTATATTTTCAACAGTTTACTGTGAGAAATCATGTGAAGTTGTCATGGAGACGCTCAATGGTGTGTAAAATGCCGTCACACATATGGTATACAAAAGCTGTTATTGCACACCATATTTAAGTCCCTTTTGTCGTTAACTGTGGAGTAGTATTGACTCTGTAATCTCGTAGGACCCTGCCTGATATTAAATCCTCTATATCCAACCTCATGTCAAAAGAGAACTGAAATTACATTGCACTGTATGAACTGTTTGCACCTGTCAACCATTTCATCACCTCTGCACCAATGTAAAACATATTCCTATTCCAAAAACAGAAGAGTATTTCTTTCACTAAAATTGTAGGAATAAAGATGTTGTTGTCATGGCAGCAAATCCAACACGAGAGAGACAGAGGTGACTCTTTGATTGGGCTGCACCAACAAAGATTAATTTAATCTAAGATTAGTTCTAATCAGAGTTTAGCAAAAATAGATTCAAAATGAGTAAATCCAGTTTTAAGATTAAGCAGAGCTTTGTTACACAATTAAATACTAAGCTCCGTTTAGTTGGTTTAGGGTTGGGGTTACCAATTACCAATCAAATGAGTTTAATTGGTATGGAGATGCGTAAAATAGAATAACAATTAGAATGTTGCTTGGGCCTAGTAATCCTAAAAGGAAACCTTTTAACTTTCAGATGCTCTGTTTGTTCCTTAACAAAATGTTTAATTTTTTGCAAACAAAAAAAAAAAAAAAAAAAAATTAACAGTGTTATATTGATTCCTAGCTAACTGAAAAGTTAACAAAATGTTACACTGTTTGTTATCTAGCTAAAAAGTTAAAACGTTACATAGTTTGCTAGCTCACTAAAACGTTAACAAAATGCTACATTGTTTGCTAGCTACTTAGAGGGTTAACAAAACAATACATTGTTGCAAGCTAGCTAAAAAGTTAAAGCGTGACATTGTTTGCTAGCTATTTAAAAGGTTAACAAAATGTTACATTTTTGTTAGCAAGCTAAAAACGTTAGCAAAATGTTACACTGTTTGCTAGCTAGTTAGAAGGTTAACAAAACAATACATTGTTTTCTAGCTAGCTAAAAGGTTATAGAAGATTAAAACATTAAAAAAGTGACAACAGCACAGTTTCTTCAAGGAACTTGATTTTTTGCTCAGTCCATCTGAAGCCATTTTAAAAACTCATCACATCAAACATCCTCAAGTGTGAGATGAAAGTTAACGCTGGGTCACATTTTAAATTGGAGTTTAAAGTTTGGGTACAACTGAGGTTTGAATGTAATCTTTCTAAATTTTAAGATATGTTTAAAGCTCAAAATTGTATTTTGCACGTACCATCATAAGTGAACCACCAACTCTGAAGATCTCAGATGGAGCAGAAATGATGGAAAACAAGCTATTATTTCTTTTTCTCTGTCTATTCTACCACTTAAATCAATACAGTCAGTGTTTATTGGGCTTTGCCACTGTCATCATCACAGGGTGGCTACACTGTACTTTAACCCATGGTCATAGATGTTTTGAATAGCCAGGGTCACATTATTATTCAAGGGCTTGTTAGGCTTTTTCTTCTCTGTGTTGTTTGTCAAATTTCAGCTGTTACCACAATGACACAGTGGTGGATGCATACGTGTGAAAAAACTCTTTGGAGCAGGAACAGGAAATATCTTAAACAACCAGAAAGATGACATGCTAATGAACCAAGCCTGGAGCTTTGAAGCTGGCACAAATCTGCCCAATTACTCCCACTGTGACCTGGGATTCAGGTAATGAGCAAGATTTTGCACCATGTCATTATAGGCAATATGTTAAGCCAATAGAAATCATCAACGGCAGACCTTTTGAAATGGTGTAAAAGCCCCTCTAATCAAGCCTTCACAGACAAGTAGAACAATACCAACACTATTCTCTCCAGATGAAATCCTCCGACGTGCCAGAGGAGAAGCAAAGGATGGAGTTGGTATAATGCCCTCCATGTGCTTTTGTCTTTCTGAAAGGAGGCAACCCACGTGTTATTAACATAAGGTCTGTTACCTGAGATTGCTTTCTGCCCGACGTGACTGAGCGGAATATGAAATGAGGTTCTGATGGACACAAGGCCATTTTATCCCCTTGTGGCCCATTCATTGCTTTCAAGCCATGCTTTTATTCTTCCCCTCTTCTTTTTCCAGCACTCCTTTTTGACCACAAAAGCTTCTTTGATGCATTTCATCCCAGGTGCTTTAACCCTTGATGGAGTTTCTCTGGAGAAGAACAGAGCTGCAGCAGAGGGAGAGGCAAAGATCGTGCACACAAACCCCCGTGAGTTAGAACGGAAACTTAAAATAGCAGCTTCACGCCTTGTTTTGTCTGAAGTTGTGAATTTGATTGAGTCGGCTGAGATAAAAAATAAAGTAAAGGAAAAGCTACTCCTAAATCTGAACTGACATTTGAAATTGAAAATTTCAGAATTATTCAGTGCATAAGTGTGTGTGTGGCTAGTGCTGTTATTGAACAACACTGTAAAAATAAAAATGGTGGAATCAGCTAATCTTTTCTCAAGAACTTTATGTAATTACACATTCAAGTTAATTAAACTTCAAATTTCAAGGATTTATTTCAAACACTTCAAACATGTGTTTGTCTTACATCAAGTCTTTTGACTTGTAGTGATGAGTTGAATGAACACTGCAGAGTTCAACTCATTAAATTAAGTTCCCAGCATGCATTGTTTGAGAGTTAAAACTCTCCTGAGACCCTCCTTTTGCTGTATGGTTGCTTGTTCTCACAATAATGAAAACACTGCAAACCATTATGAAGGTTAGTATTGAATTCAGTCCCATACAATCTTAAACTTAGAATGTAATAAATTCACTGGGAGCAGTTTCACATATTCTTTCTAGTCTTTGTGTTAATGCTGGAACTAAGTAGCTCCGTCATTTGTGTGAACTGAAGAAAGTACTTTTCAAACTGACAAAGTGTGAAAGGAAATCAAATTTGTTTGTGACATTTGTCAGTGTGACTGAGTTGTTGGCTCAACTTAATATCTTAAGCTTCTTGAATGTGTTTTCTCAAGTATAACTGAATTATTAAAAAGTTTAGTTGACTAGAAAAGATTATTTGTTTTGAATCATCACAAAATTACCACAACTTGTATTCTCAAATTCAGTCAACTTTAAGTTTAAGGCAGCCCAGACACTAACTTTTTTAAGTTAAAACAAATAGCTTATTTTATTAGTGAATATTCCACTAATTCTCTGTGTTGCAGTTTTAATTTAGGAATTTGCACGTTCACTGCCAAAGACAGTGGACAAAAACAAACAGAACGGCACAACAACGACCCACACGGTCAAAGTCCTCACCTTCTGGCTGCCAGTTACTGTACAAGCCAAACCTGAGGTGTGTGTGGATTACAGATTCTGCCTTGAGAGGCTGTGAATGTTCAGTGTTTCCTTTCATCAACCTCCTGCCTGTGCTCCTCCTGAATGCCTGCCAGATGTTTTGTGGCCAGAATGTGCTGTGTTAAAAACTGTTTCTGCTGTCACAATGCAACAGTTCTGAAAGAGATTTTAGGGTGAGGGATTAGGGGTTTCAGCAGTACTGACCGCAGTTTCATTTACATGTGGCAGCAACACCACAGGGGGTATGATAGCTTGGAAGTATTGTAGTGATGTGTCTGGCTAAGAACACACTCACAGAAAAGAATGCTGGGGAAAGAGTACAGCTTGCATGTGTAATGTCTGAAAACTGGTTTTATACTGTTCAAAATATTAGAGAAGCAAAAAAAAAACAAACATCCAAAAACATGAATTTGCTGGTATTTGTCTGTGTCTATAGAGCAATATAATTTGGCACTAATTGTGGGGAAAACAGAGTTCAGTTGGTACACTTCCAGTTAATTAATTCAGAATAATTGGTACCGCAACCTAGACAGTCTGTTTGTCAATTCTCAGCTGGTCGTCTGAACTTGCAAAAATGTAAAAATGTGTCTACAGGCAAGCATACAATTCAACAAACAGAAAGAATGAATGGACCAGTGTGTAAGACTTAGGGAGATCTATTAGCAGAGTATGGCAGAAATAGAATATAATATTCATTCAGTGTGTTTTCATTAGTGTATAATCACCTGAAAATAAGAATTGGTGTGTTTCTGTTGCCTTAGAATGAGCCCTTTATATCTACAGAGGGTGCAGGTCCTTTTCTATGGAGGCCGCCATGTTTCTACAGTATCTCACAACATACAAACCAAACACTGGCCCTCCAACCTCACCACTAGATGCCACTAAATCCTACACACCGGTCCTTGAAACATACAATATGTAAATTCTGCCGCCAGGGGGGCATGGTGAACAAAAACCATAGCTGATGAAAATTAATGTGACATGACTCACAGGTCAGGATGAGGTAATTTATTCATGTTGTCTAGTCATGTGTGCTGTGTTTTCCTGGAGGTTACAGCAACTAGCAAGTAACAGCTAGCAAGAAACACACTGTTACCTTGAATAAATTACAGATTTCTGTTTTTGAACATTGTTAGAAACATTTGGGATAATCTAAGTACACAACTCAACATAATACCTAACATATCTCTATTCAGACAACTCAATGTAGAAATATTACATATTATAGCTTTAAGTTTTCACCAATAAGTGAATATTTACTTGGGTTAATGTTGGACTTTTAAAGAAAAAAAGAAGTTTATGATTTTTCTTGTGGTTAGTATCTGAGGGAAGATTTCTTCCAGGTAAAATTAGTATAGAAAATGATTTTTCTAGTACCATAAAACAAAGCATTACCACTGGAAATCTTCTGCTACATTTTTGTCTCCTCTTGGCTGGCTAAGCAATGTCCTCTACATCTGTTACTTGAGGCAAAGACTTTGTTCAAATGCCAAGAAACATATATGATTTACACTTCATTAAATTTACAGTATGTACAAAAATAGCCTACATGCATAAAATGCTGCGATAAACTTCTTCGTTATCAAAAAAAAAAAAGGCCAGAGGTGTGATTACTGGAGGCGTGAGGCCTAATTGTAGGAAATATGGACTACAACCTCCAGACAAATGCACATAAAGCAAATGCTGCTCTGCTGGGATGAACAACAGGGTGAAAAAAATATTACAGCACTGTGCTACAAAGTGGATCAATAGAGGACAACAAGTGCTGGAGTACTGGCTTGATAATAGCTCCAGCATTCTGTCCTTGACTCAAACAATGGTCGCTCTTCACAAACTGTCGGAGGGCTTCACCATGGTAACTGGCGATGGCGAAGATACAGGAAGGAGCTTTTCTCTTGCTTAATAATTATATGTTTGCTTTATTGTGGCATGTCTGTGTAAAGAAACAGAAAAAGAAGAGCACTGAAACATTAAATCACACCTAAACTCATAAACCCAATTTTATTTATTTTGAACCTTGATGCCTCTATGTCCCCATACAATACATTCAGTATATACATTTGGCCATGAGGGACTGTACAGAGATATGTTATAGTAGTGCATACATACGTGGCACAAAAATGGACACAAAGGAAACTCATACATGCCACTTTACCACAGTAAAGTGATAACACAAGATACACACGGGGCAAGTCAATGGCTGATGGTTGCTTACACCAGTACACACTCGCACACACACCCACACAAACACTGTTTCATGCATGCACAATTGTGTACACACACACACGCACGCGCGCTTTAAGACACTTCTGAGGGAGGCGAGGGGCTCTTTCAGGTTCTCATAATAGAAATATACGAATGTGGAGAGCGTGTCTGCTGATTGCAGCAAATCCCTCACCCTGTCAGAACACCCTCCCCTCTGTCTCCCCCTTTATTCTCTCTTTATTTTCCCTTTCTCCAAAGCTAAGGCCTCTCTCCAGGCAGTCCGACCATCACACGCAGGCTCTTTTCCTGTAGTCGAGTAATACTCATCAGCAGCAGTAACTAAATAAAGAGCCTCTACTGTCAACATTTGATCTCTTAAACAGGGAACATTCGGAATATAAAGGATACGTCACACATATAGTTTATTTCATTTCTTCTTAGGATATCTTCTCTCAAGGAAATACATAGGTCCACTTCGACAAAACATACTATCCTTTAATAAAACTGCAGAGGTTGCCTCATCACATGAACAGACACCCTTCACGCGACATACTTACATACATCCGATGACGGCAACATCTGTCTGCTCACTTACTGTGCCAACAAAATAAACATCTGTATACATCCCACTTTCCGCAAACTATTCCAGGTCATTCTGCTGATTACGTCTCTACCTGGTGGGCGTTTTGTACCATCACATTTGTCATAAACACTCGATGGAGGCACACAATCATTTCCCCTTCAATGACTGCAGTTTATAGTTGCATAGCACACAGCAGAGTCAAAGCCGAAATGTGTTTGGCTTTGTATATACAGTGGTCATGCTCTCTAAAGTCAGTTACTAATTCCCAAGTGTCAGTCATTTTCAGCTTGGACAAAAGCCCCCCCTCCAAAATTTACATTTTTACTTGGATTTGCTCATTAAACCACAGAATTTTGCAGCTCATAAGAATGACAAAGTTTCCTCTGAAGAGGCAGTTTGATCATACAAGCATTAGGCACTCTCATTAGTGCCAGTTCATGCTGCCAAATCAGCTTCTTCTTGCTGTAATTGGTCAGCAATATTAAATGCTGTGGGCCACTAAAAAGAGTTTCTAAAATCAAATGTGGTTAGATGAGTGAATACAAGGAGAAAGGGAAATTAGGGAGTCATTGGGCTGAATTCTAATTTCTTGAGTTCAGGGGAGAAAAAAAAAGGCGCTGACAACTAAAAGGGAAAATTTGACACTTTTCATGTGGATCTCCGGTCAGTGTTGACAGGAAATGTAATGTCAATTGAAGCAATAAATTATTCAGTGCCTGCTATATTGATAGAGAAAGTTCAGTTCTGATGCTGAAAATCGTAGTTCTTCCCGCATCCAGTGATGTGGGCTGGATGCAGGAAGAACTACAGGCTATTTCTGCTTGAATTTCTAGTCTCCCCCTCTGGGTAGCCAGGGGGCGTGCTAGATGTGTATTTTTGTGTCCTAACTCTCTGTTGTGTCCAACAAAGTAACAGCTATAGGCTTGGGTGATGATACACGGCAACATGGGTGAGGAAGTCAGAAGCGTGCAATGCATTCTGGTACATGGAGGCACTGCCGGCACTAATATGCAAGCATGAGAATTCAGCTTTCATGATCAATATAGCACACATTAAAAAAATATACCGTTTCAATTGACTACATTTACCATCAACACTGACTGGACAATGACATTAAAGTAACCTAATTTTGCCTTTAAGAGGTTCAAGTAAGGGCTATCACCAGTTTGTACCAGCAGGGTAAAAAACACACTGGAACTCAGAAAGTCTGTGCACACATACACATACGGTACACATGAACATGTTGGACACATGCGTACTCACTCACATTCACACATGTATGCACATCTGGTAGTAAAGGGTAGATGAGAGTTGGGTAACATTTTATTAGAAGGGGTGTGCATAGAACTGTCATTACGATGTCCTAACCATGTCATGACGCCTGTCATAAACATGAAGGAGTCTTTATGAATGTTTATGTTTTAGTATCATTCAGTCAATTATGTCATTTTTCATTACACTGTTAGAAAAGCACTTGACTGTGTAATAAAACTGTATGACAAGACCAAAATGCCCCACGTTACTTGAGGTCAAGACAAATTCATGACAAGTGCAGACACACTTATAATAGTCTTATGACAGCCAGTGTCAATACCAACCACATATAACACTATAATATAAAGTTAAAACATTAAACTAAACAGTTTTCTTTAAGTTTGATGATGTAAAGTTGTCCCAAAGACATTATTGGCTTGATTAATGTCAAGTTGTCATAATGAAGACATCTCAAACAATGTTACCTTTGCATCAAAAATGACATAATTGACTGAATGACACTTCATGACAAGAGTCATAAACATTCTTTCATGTTAATGACAGAGGTCATGCCATCGTTATAGTAATGACATTCTTACGCAGACCTCTTCTAGCATGACAGGTTGAAAGCAGGTGTTCATCCGGTTTGAACAGGCTGCGCCGTGATTGGTCCGGGGCGGCAGGGAGGAATATGCGATCGTCTCACGCTTGACAATCCCGTTGGTCAGGAGATGTCGTGACTCGTGTCCCAGAGTCAGGCCACCGAGGCAAACGTGCATTTTAGCAGAACTTGAAACAACAAAAATGCAAAGCACCACAGTAAAAGAGGCTGGAGTAGTCCCCAAAAAACACGATCACATCGGCACGGAACAATGAGGGCGCGGGGGCCGACGGGCCATCACAACGGAGTAACACATCAGTAATAATTACCCCAGAATAAATTACAGTCACAGAACAATCGTTAAAAGCGGAATTGGAAATCAGCTGATCTAGCGGACTGATTTGACCCATGCATTATAAGGCATTAACCAAACATTTGTTACTGACATCACACAGTATCATATTTGTGACTATACATACAATTGCTGATCTGGAAAATCTGCTCCTGTTTTGATAAAAAAAATCTTGGATTAACTGTATTCAAAAAACATATTCCTAAAACCGATGATGCAATTTTAAGGGAATTGGGAATGTCGAAGGGAAGGCAGATCAATGTCTGCAATCCCATTGTACCTATTGATCTGCAGATGGGCGAATGAAATTGATTTTCTGAGGTAGACAATGCAGGCATATTTCATTCTCCCGATGCAAAGCCATTCTAAGCAGGGGTGGTGGGGCTAATTTGGTCCATTTGGACAGGCTCTGGTCTCCAGCCTCGGCCAATTGTACAGTGTCAGATGGGTTGACCCATCCATCATGCTTTCCTGCCTGTCTCACCACTGTGGTACTTACACTGTCATTGGTGTGATACTCCCACTCAGTGATGGATAGCAGACAGCATGCACTATGACAAGATAGAGAGATCAGTCTGCAGTGTTCACAGGCCTGTTATTTCCGCACAGCTGGGGACACACCATTCATACAAGGCCAGTTTATTCAATATCCCGGCCACTGTATGGGGCCCATGTGGACAATATCCCCCAGCATGCCTCATAAATGTCGCTTCCCTTACACGTCTCTTACAATCTTCAAGTCCGCTCACAAACAATTACAGTATCCGCAGAGCCTAACCAAATGAGCAAAACTTGTTCATACACAATTTTAGGAGAAAGGTACAACATTTTATGAGAAAAGGTACACCGCAGTGACAAATATTCCAATGTTGTACCTTTCTTTGAGTGTTAAGTGCTAAGGGAAATCAGCTCAAGAATCAATGAAATGATGTTCATCAGATAGTCAGTCTGCGATGTAATGAAGCGGGTGTCTGTCATAAATAAAATAAAATAAAATAAAATAATAAAGACTTCTGCAACATAGAGTCTGTATGTATAAGATAGTATGCAGTAGGCCTTCAAAACAGGTCTGGAATTTGTCGGCCAGTGAGGTGAGTCAGGATCAGCAGTTTTGGGACGCCACTGTTCATCTTCCCATGAGCCTACTGGGCTCTGTCCACAGGGACACATCACAGGGTGGCCCAGTGAATACTGCAGGGGCCGAGGCCTGCAGGCGGCCCAGAGCACTATAGTGTCCTGATGGCTACGGGGTACAGCAGGGACATGTGTTCTGCGCCCTTGATGGGCAGCTTGCGGCTGGAGTAGAAATGGATGATCTCAGGCACGCTATCAAAAGGGCAGCTGTTCTGGCCCAGGATGTACTTGTTCTCCTTCGTCCGCGACAGCTTCATGTGCATGAAGCCCTGGCTGCTCCTGGGGACAGAAAGAGAGGAAAGAGAAGGACAGACAACATGTTGTTAGTTCCATAAAAACAAGAGAAAAGAGTCATATAAATCAGATTTTCTCAAGTGACAATTTCCACATCCCATAGCATGAAAATATATTGTTTGTGTTAAACAATGGTAAAACAAAGCCTATAGTGCTGGCTAAACGAATGTCTCTAAGATACAGTAAATGCTAATGTCAGCATCATGGATGTATTAAGAGAGTTGGATACAGTGTCACCACTCAGGCTTGGTGCCAATTTGCTCCAGTGGCTCTCTGGACTCGTGGTACTGCAACGAAAAAATCCCCTGCAAACCAAAAAGCATTTCGCCCCCATTCCCCATCATAAAAGAGATGTCTGTAAAACTTTTGACAGCACACGCTGAGTGGTACAAAAGATCTGTTATTACTCTTTTAATGAGGAATTTTTCCTGGCAAAAGAGAGCTGCAGGAATGAGTCGTAAAACCAGAAAATTAGTTAGCATATTAGCACTTCTAGTTCCCTCATCTTGAAGTCAGTTGTTTTTCTTTTCAAATTTTTGGTCAGATGACTGAAATAAGGTTTGTGGTTAGCACAAGCTTAAGAGGTCTTAATTTTTTGTTCTATGATATAAATTGTCAGAGAATACCCCAATTTTATATGCCTTAATAAAGACGGCTGCTAACAACTGGCTAAATAAAATTTGTTGGGGAACTTAACATCATCATGCCTAACACAAGTCACCTAATGGTGGTGACGTGAAGTCATGTGACTGTGGTGTACTTTGCTTATAGCCAAACATTAAAAAAAAAAAATCATAGTTTATTTTCTACACTAATGCAAAATCTGATGGAAAAATCCCACTGGCATTTTGAGGAGTGTTGCTAACTTCCAGATTGGCCTAAAATAATACATCATTCCTGCAGCACTCTATTTTAATTCAAATTAATGGATGACACCTTGGAGTCCAGTATCCAGTTCTTACAATACATCAATTATCGGCATGGTACATGGGAGAATTTCGCCTTCAGGGCGAATTTCAGAAAGAGCTTTCTGCCAGAAAGTCAATAGGATTCATCCTCTGAGAACCACGAGCATCTGCAACTAATTTCACAGCAATCATCCTATAATTGTTGAGACATTTCTCTCTAGTGGTGGACAAACCAACTGTCACTGCTAGAGACACGCTGCTAGCGTGGCAAAAAACTAATTTAAAGTGAAAAGTATGTGAGGAGCCTGAATATATGGGAAACTCGTCAGATCACCCCTCCTTGACAGCCCCTTTCTCATTTACTCCCACAGTAGTTGCTCCCTACAGTACGTGACAGTGTTCTGAAAGCTGGATTACCTCTGATAACTTTGGAGCTGTCTGGGGAGGAGACTAAAAGGCAGGTTGCTTAAGGTGCTGGGTTTCACATGCGGAGCATAAGGATGAGGCTAATGAACCCCCAGGATAAATCACTTAAGCTACAGCAATAAATGCACAGCAAATTAAAAGCTCCCTGTGTGTTCCTGGGAGCCTTCGATCAATACATTTTTACAGCTTGCCAGTAATCTTGTGCTTTAAAATAGAAAATTACTTCTTTTTTTTTTTTCGAGTTAAGTGATGCAACAGTAAGCTTTAGAAAGGAACTGATATAAAACTAATGGTCCCTATATCATGCTGTAAATATACTGTTTTGATAATCTGTCTTTAAGAAAATACATTAGCATAATAGCTTTTTCAATCAGCAGCTAATGCTTTGAGCAAGTTATGATTGCTGTAGGCTGAAATAGTACACACTCACTTGCTGCAAGTGGGTATTATGGCCCGTCATCAACGTAATGTCTTTCGTATGTCTTTCCAGCTCACTAAACTCCCACCTATTCTATTCTGTATTATAAGTCATTATATTTCCCTAATCTAAAATGTAACCCCTGTTGCTGAAATGGAAAAAATGACAAGGAGGATAATAATATTTAAGTCTTCCATTACACTGGAAGAAAAAGAGGAGAAAGGCTGCAGACCCATTGACTCATGGGGCCAGTTCGTGTTATCTGCACTATGCATTCTGTTTATGTTAAAGATGGTTTGGAATAGGATTCTCCGGAGCACTGTGCACACGCAGGATAAGCATGTACAAGGTGTTAAGTAGGAGAGAGATTATTTATTAATTAACAAAACCGAGATGGACGAAAGCGCACAATCTGTTTGCATATTATGCAGTGAAAACCGGGTGGTCAAGCGTGTTGATGAGTAGGGATGTTCCTGATGACTCATTTCAATGTTGATTAAATGGAAATATTAATTTAGACTAGTTGACTAGTCTAAAAATAAAAAAATAACACTCAGAGAAAAGAACAGAAATTGAGCATATTGTATTTTCAGTGCTGCTGAAATGTGTGACACTTCGCTTTATGCATTATTAAGATTGTACATAATGCTAGACAACATAACAACTTACTAAATGCGCTATCTTTTCAGACAGGATCACAGCGTCTGCTGATGTTACATATGACATCGTAACGTCAGCTGCCACACACTGTGGCTAATGTTAACAGTGCATGCACCGACTGTGCTGAACGTGGTTATGCATTGCTCGATTCGAGTAATAACATGTTAGTTTATTTTGATTATCTTAATCAAAATTCTGCCAAACTGTGCTGGTTTTACCGGATCATCTGCCCCACTCTCTGCTGGACTACAACAACCGGCTATAAATGCAAAGAGAGCGTGGCTGCCATCTGCTGGGGCTGCAGGCAGACACTGGTGTAACAGCTTATGGCTTGATTCCACTGCGCACGGCTAGGTCGCGTTATGGCTGTGCTGCATGCACCGGAGCCATCAGAAGCTCCCTCAGCAGCCCTCGGCTCTGCTCTGCTTCAGCTATGTCTTATTTGTCTATTCTGATGGATGCCGCATCAAGCTGCACAAATTTTCAAAATAAACACACATAAAATGCGGCTGGTGGGACATGCAGCCGTACGGAGGACAGATCAAAGCCATGGTGCAAATGCAACATGGCCAGTGGAATCGACTCATGTTGTACATAAAAAAAAAAAAAATTAAGAATCAGTTTAACTGACGAGTATTTCTAATGCTGAACAGTGAGGGTACCAGCCTCTCATAGTTTAGTCAACTAATCGTACACATCCCTGTTGATGAGATTTACAACCTTTATCACATGTCATGTCCTCGTTTCCATGTGTTTTTATGACTGAATATTTTATGGGTGCTTGAATGGTCAGGCAGACAAACGAAGAAACACAAATGAACAAAATCTATATTCTTGGACATACTTAAATATATTCCCACTGTAAATATATGCACATATTTGTGGATATGCCCATTATCTGTGATGCACAGGAGCAAGAACTGGGCTTTAGGCACCTTAAACGTTAGGCAAGTCCATTCTTTACTTATCTCGTAATTGCATGTGTAAAGCCTGCGGATGTATTCTCTCCCTGATGCACAGAGTTTCTCCCGGCGCTGAGATAACACTGAAGTGGGGAAAAAAAGCTAAGAATGTGCAGGGTTCAATTTAGGGACATCCATCAAGAATAAGAATAGATTTAAACCGATAAATGGTGATTCTTTCCTGTGAGATTATGCTTTATTCCAACAGTTTGTATTGTACCAGCCCTTTTTTAATATTAGTGTGATTATTATTGCAGGCGCTCAGATAAAACAACATATGAAGTTTTACCGTGTATGGCAGGTGACAGAGGATATATCAAACAGAAATGCGAACATAATTTTTTAGAGGTGAGCTGCGGTAAACAGCTGCAGGCTTGCTGAGCTATAAAACTGAAGTAAACACAACTATCAGACTTCTCCATTACCGTGCCTCTGGCCTCGATATTTGAGCACGTCATTAACAAGTTCATCATGATTTGAGGAGAGCAGGACAAATTTCCCTTGCCACAGGTCTCTATAATTCTACCATTCTGTAAGTGGTGCCAGGAGAGCTCATTTTAAAAAATCCTCCCCGCAAAGTGCATCTGATGAATCTTCATGCAGAGCGCTGGGAGACAGGCGTTAGGTTACTCGGAGCCACACTTAAAAAGGCAAACACATCAATAGCATCATTTTTAGATTCCCAGCTGATTTTCCAGTCGGTGTTCAGGGCTGCTTATCACGTTACAGTCCTGCAGAGACAGAAACCGGGACAACAGAGCAATACGGCGGGGCTGTTGATAAAAATGAATATGGGAATATTTTTGAGAAGATAGGCCTTTGTGGTGTTATCGTATCCCTGTGTTCGTGGGCTTCTTTTGTCTAATCAGGATTAATCTCGCTGGGGAGGTCTCCTGTCCTGTTTATTGAGGTTTATGACTTTGATTTGAACCCTGTAGTCCTCAGAGCAGGAACAGCCTGACAGCAATCATGGCTTATCTCCACCTTCAACATATTGGATTGCTCAGTGAATGATGCTCTCAGTGTTATTATGAATCTATGGCACCAGAAAAGGCAAAGTCATCCGCCAAAAGATAATGATCCTTGGCAGGAGCGATGACCTTTTTAAGCATTACTGGGCATCAGATATCCTGTTCATGCCCATTATTTCATATGAGCACTGAATGAGTCTACCTAGGATGAGCCCTACCATTCTGTCAGGAACAATTGATGAAAAAGGGATATTGATAGTTGCGTGACACAGACTAATGAGTTTAAGAAACAAAATCTGTCATCTTTATTCAGTCTGATTGATGGAACATACAAACCCAACTCAACTCAACTTTTTAACCTTAGATTGAATACAGTACAAATGCAAGATATTCAATGTTCAAACTGATTTACTTGATTATTTGTTGTAAAAAAAAAAATTGAATTTGATGCCTGCAACATGTTCCAAAATAGTTGGGACAGGGGCATGTTTACCACTGTGATGCATCACATTTTCTTTCAACAACACTCAGTAAGCATTTGGGAACTGAGGACACTATTTGTGGATGTTTTGAAAGTGAAATTCTTTCTCATTCTTGCTTGATATACGACTTCAGTTGCTCGTCAGTCTGGGGTTTCTGTTGTCATATTTTGTGCTTCAAAATGCACCTCTCCTGGGAGACGGGTCTGGACTGCAGGAAACACTGTGCAGTACCCACACTCCATTACTATGAAGCCACTCTGTATTAACATATGCAGAATGTGTCTTGGCAATGTCTTGCTGAAATAAGCAGAGACGTCTCTGAAAAAGACCTTGTCTGGATGGCAGCATACGTTCGACAATGTGACATGAGGTCATGGGCACTAACACACCCCTAATAGCATCGCAGATGCTCGCTTTTGAATTCAGCTCTGATAACAATCTGGGTGGTCCTTCTCGTCTTTAGCCTGGAGGACATGACATCTATGATTTTCAAAAATAACTTGACATATGGATTTGTCAGGCCACAGCACGCTTGTCCACTTTCCGGTCGTCCATCTCAGATGAGCTCAGGCCCGAGAGAAGTTGCTGGCGTTTCTGGATGTTGTCGATATTTGGCTTTCGTTTTGCATTGCAGAGTCTTAATTTGCATTATGTTTACCAGCAGTTTTCCTAAGTGTTCCTGAGCCAATTTAGTACAATCTGTGTACAATCAGGTGGGTTTTTAATGCCATTTGTAATGCAGTGACACCTGAGGGCTCAGAGATTACAGGCATTCAATGTTGATGCAGTGATTTCCCCGGAGTCTCTGAATCTTTTCATGATATAATGGACTGTAGTTGATGAAATTTTGTCCTTAAACTGTTGGACTTTTTGTCCACAGAGTTTTTCTCAAAGTGTTGACCTTGACCTTGACCGTCCATGCTTAGGAACGACTGAGCCTTTTGATGACAGACTTTTAATACCCAATCATGATACCATCACCTATTACAAATTAACCTGTTTACCTTTTGAATGTTCCGAACAAGTGTTTCTTTTTTTGAGCATTCAACAACTTTTTTGAAATGTGTTGCAGGCATCAAATTCAGAATGAGCGTATATTTACCAAATACAATAAAGGTTATCAGTTTGAACATTAAATATCTCGTCTCTGCACTGTATTCAGTAGTATTCAAAACGGATTTGCAAATCACTGCATTCTGTTTATTTTAACATTTTGCACAACCTTTCTGGAATTGGGGTTGTATATTCAATTTGGTTGATGGAGCATAGAGAACTTGGCTTCAATTGGCTAAATAAGTTGCAAAAAGTCAGGTTAAATATTGCTTTTGTGCTCTAGAGAGTCATTTCTTTTATCTGTACCACTTAAGGGAAATCTGATCTGTCCTGTATAAAAATTATTAAAAAAGACACCATAAAAGCATGACGTGTCTTTGGAGTTAAATTCCAGGTGCAAAGACTTTTTGCTTGCTCTGTCAAAAGGCTATTTAGTTTCCCCTTGTTCGTGTTCTGGCATCAAACAGATTCTGGTTGGATAGATTTTCTTCTTTCACTCACAATTTCTCTGCTCAGCTTAGAGAAAACACGCTGTGCAGAGCTCTCTCGTGAGGTGAGAAACAGGATGACACTGTGCTCTGAGAGACTTGTGAAGGGTTTAATATGTTTCAAACACCTAAAGGATTTCTCTCCACAGAGAGGGGAAAAAAAGAGATAGAATGGAAGGGTAGGGGGTGAGGGGCAGGTGAACAGAAAAAAAAGAGGTTAGGAGGGCAAAACAGGTAGAAAATGCTTTCTGTCAGGCCAGAGGACTCTTGAGGCTGGAGGTCTCAGCATCGTCTGTCTTTATCAATAATGCAATACACATATGTGCCACCTCGTGGCCTTATACATTTTTCAGCAACCCCAGACATGGAGGATCTTCACCTTGGGTTTTCACTCATTTTCAGTGGCAGCAGGGGAGACCGGCTCATGTGAGCGGGTTGAACTCGGAGTTAACCCTGCCTGCAGTGCAGTGGCACCTGTCATTGACGTGAATCGGCCCGCTGACTGTTTTCTAGGCTTGATCTGATTGACGCCATAGGTGTGAGATATGATATTTTATGACAGAAGCTGACACACACAAATATGCGTGTAGCTGTCTACACACATAGAAGCACAAACCTTCAAGAAACAATCTCTATGTTAATGTTTGTGCCCACTCTCTCCTTCTGCAGCTATTCAGCTAGCAAACTGTGACCAGGTATTAAAACACACAATTTATCACTCCAAGAAAAAGTAAGAAAAGAAATCGAACCAGCTTAAATTGGTGTGCAGGAATTAAGTCCATTAGCCTTGAAGCCTTACAGTAAGACCTGACACTTTCATATATTTAGAATGTGAGTTATTTTAAAATTAAAATAATATTTGACCCACTCCTATTGTGTCACAATCAGCTTATAGGAATATCAGTCACAGGAAACACTCTGCAGTTGGGTGAGTACCATGGTGAAAACTAATAATCTCATCCGATCAAGAACGCTTAACCACAGGGGTTTTGGGCTTTGGGAACCTAATCTGCCACTCAGATGTGTGCTGGGTTAGTTTGGGAGACATCTGGAGCAGTTCTATCCCCTGAGGTCTAAAATCGACCATTTTTGAAAGAGAAAGGTCAGAGTCTTGTTGAACTGAGCGACATTGAGAGGCTGGCAGACCTTGCTTTTTTTTCACTAATTTCACACCCATCTGAACATACTGAACAAGGAAGGAAAAGGAAAAGGAAAAGGAAAAGATGGGCTTGTGTCAGAAATGTAGTCAAGAAAACATTTGTTGTGAATCTTTAATTCTAGGCCAGTAAGTGACAGCAGCTCTGAGGGTAATTATAACACCAACATTTATGTGACTGTTGGTGTTTGGTGTTGGTGTCACATCACTAAATTTATCCAGAGTTCTCAAGATTTTGCTGTCACTGAGAAGGACATGAACCTGTTTTCACAGCCCTTCTCTGTTGAACTGGAAGGAGTACAGGGGGATGTGCAGCTGGATCTTATTGAAATGCAATTCGATGATTCTCTCTGAAGTCTCCACCAGCAGCTCTCACTCAGAGTTCTACAGGTGTTTGGAAAAGATTTCCCCAGATGATGCACCATGCTGCCAAAAGCATTCACAGTTTATTTGGCACTACATGTGTATGTGAGCAAACATTTTCTCTTCTGACACAGAACGAGAACAGATGGAGGTCCGAGATGACTGATAGTCACCTCTGTTACGTACCTCAAATCTCCACTACAAGACTTACTCCTGACCTGGCAGCAATTCTCCACTCCAATGCCAAGCACCACTGTTCCCATTAGAAGAGATGTTTACTAGTGTGAAATTTAAGTGATAAAATCATCTTGCTACAGGTTCAAGATTGCAGTACAAAGTGCTTGAGTTTCAATAAGATTGTCTATTAAATGTGTGTACATTTATACTATATACTATTTTCTCTACGCTTCCCCTGGCATGAAAAGTTTGGACACCCTTCCCTTGGCGCCTTTCTTTACCACTTTGACTTTGCTGTCATTGCTGCCAATCTGATAAGCGAACTAAAGGTCTCCTTTGGACCACCAGGGCATCCCTGAATCTCATTCTGCTTAGGGCCTCCAAAGGCTTGAGGTCAGCCCTGGAGCCATCCACTTAACAAGAGGGGGGAGAGTACCTCTGCTGGTCCAGGCCTCACTATGCTGCAGTTCCTACTGAGTCAGAGATTTAACAACGTCACTACACCGATAGTAACATTATCTTGTCAGCGTTATTTTCCTTCTCCTCTTCTTCTCTCTGGGTTTCATCCAGTGACTTGGTTTTGGGTTTTGAAAACAGTGGCCTTTATGTCAGAGTGGCAAGCACGTGGCAAGTCTGCTCTGAATTAATCAGCATAAATAACACAGGCAATAAACTAGAATAAGTAAAGCTTCCCTCCACCTTACCAACTGAGTTGTCCATTAGTAAAACACCAGCTGAACTCCCCTATCATCAGCTCTAATAGTGCAGCTCATTATTGAGGGTCAGCCGTGGGATGTGAATTAGTCTAACTACATGAATGTTAGCAAGGCCATTACTGAACCTGAGGGTTAAACATTTGTTACAACCACAGAAACCAAATAAAACTTTTATTTAAGATGAAACACTTGGATTTTTATTATTGCCTGGTTAAGTTTCATCTCTAAAAAATATATCATTCAGCCACTAAAGTTTCAGCACATTTCCAGTGCCTCCTGGTCCTCCTCCTGCCAGAACTTTATTCGTTCAATTAATCTGGCAATCAGCTCATTTGGAGAGGTAAACCCCCCAGCATTAGGTAATCTCCTTTTCACCATAACAGAGAGATGGATGGATTAATTCTCTCTAGCTTCACAAAAAAAAATCATTACAGGCTCTTGCTCCAAAATTGAAGCAGTGCTTGTTAGAGGTGCATTCATCAAATTCACTCCCTGCATTATCACTCCCACTATCAACACCCTCTTATAGCAAAACCCTTTTGTTCCATCTGCACTGGGGATTCAGATCTTCTTACCTAGGTCTTATTTGCCTGTTTTATTGTTATTATTTAATTCTCAACAGTTACACGAGGGTTACACAGGCTGGTTATGAAGTGGATATTT
>JAJHUR010098700.1:0-13243 GCA_027495735.1 Lutjanus campechanus | reverse complement strand
ATTTATACAAATTTAAATCTTCTGAAAGCACCAGTAGTTTTCTCCCCAAACTTTTTACATTATAGATATAAAGGTATACAAAAACAAAATAATTGTCATTGTGTTTGATTTTGTCAACATCACATGGCTCTAAAGTCAGAAAAACTGACAGGCGCTCTCCTTTAAAATCATTCAGATGCCTTTATCGTCAGATCATGGTAATGTTGGGCCTTAAAACAAACAAACTCTGACATGTTTTGGCATAAAGCTTTGGTCAGAGAATCAAACAGATTAAAATGATGATGAGCCCTTGATTGCCATGACAAGAAAGGCATTTTAATTATTATTAAAGAGAATGACTTGGGAGTTTTTTGTGATTTTCAAGATCACATGTATCCCTGTTCAATCTAATTCCAGGAAGTGCTCTTACCCAAACATTTGTTTGTCACATACCCATATTTGACTGGTAAACCTTTGTTAAAAAAAACAACTTTTGTGAGTTTGGATGGTTTGATCCCTGAGCTTACATTTTGCTCACCTTCCACCTCCTCGCGGAAGCCCTCAAAACTAATTTTGTGGCAGGTCAGTGAGCTGAGGGCACATCCTGCTACAGGGGTTATAGTGGTTGCCGTGGTTACCAGATAAAGTACTGGAATCCTCCGGTCTCTGTTCTGGTATCTCGCATCACTGAGTGTAAATTAGCTCCTGGTGCAACATACAGCGCACACCACCCTGACTCGACCTGACCTCCCACACCCTTCATACTCACACATTACACCTCCACACCTCCATGTTAAACCTAACACTACACTACACAAACATACACGTACACATAAAACACTCTCTCTACCGGCTCCAACAGCGACAAAGACGAACCACGTCCGCGTCACGTTCCATTTCCATACCCCATCGACAGAAAACATAAAAACGTCGAGGAGAATTACACCTGGCGGAAGGTGTTTTATTTTTTATTGCCCTCTATTCCACCTTAATTACGATGCTTGTGTAGGTTTGGGCGACTCATTTAACATACGACTGTGTGCTACGGCTGCCTTGTATTTGTGTTTTCCATACCTGAGCAGAATTGAACTTTCCCTTGCCCACAAAAACAAAGAGGGAGGTGGAGAGAGAAAACAAGGTGTTCTATTCTTAGCTCCAGTCGTGTTAATAACTCGTCTGTAGGAGGTTAACTCTTCCATTCAGCATCTGTTATGTATGGACAGGTGGATGTATAGTTTGTAGCAAGGGATTATTTACCGCCCTGTTCGTGGACGCCCCTCCGGGCAGAGTCAGCCTTGAAATATCCTGTTGTGTGCATGGAGGTGTTATCAGGGTGTCTTCATCATCAGGCTGGCTGACTTAAGGCCATTAAAATACACAAGCTGGATGTATAGTGATCAGCTGCAGGGCTATACTACCTGGTATGCAGCCTCTGGGTCACTGCCCCCCTCTAAAATGCCACACATACAAACAGATCACACAACCATTATCTGACCCTGTAAATAAACTCCTGTAGGCAGCTGCCCATAGCACTGGTTCCCAACATGAAGGTCTCAATGCCCTGTAGTGGTCACCAAAGCTTTATACAGGGTCATGATGCCTTCTTAATTTTAAGGGGTGTAAGAAAACTTTAAAAAAAAACTAAAAAAAAAACCCAAATATATACAGCAGGCGTATATCTCATCATTTCATTCATTTCTGTGAAGAAAAATAAATTAAATTGTTATTTTTAAACTTTAGATGATTATTTAGACTCATAATATGTAAATTCTGCTGCTAAGGGTATAAAGAAGATGTAGTTTGATGACCTTACGAAGTGGTGTGGGATTATGGGAATTGTTGACATGACTCAGGCAAGAATACCATTCACAGATGAGGTAATGTATTGAAGTTTTGTTCATGTTACGCTCAGTCACATTCGCTAGCTTCCTTCCTCAACTCTGACGTATCCAATGTATCCTGTTTTTTTTCTAGCTATAAATTCTGGAGAAAAAAAACACCTAGCAGGAAACTGACTGTTACCTTTTATAAATTGTCCATTTTTCTGCGTTTGAGCATTGTTGAAAACATTTGGGATAATGTTGGTATACAACTCAACAAAATATATGACATGTCTAACATTTTTAGACATTTTAATGCAGAAATTGTACATATTCTAGTGTGTGTACGTGGTATTCATCTAAGATAACAGATATTTTTTTCCAAAAATAAGCACACAATTAAAACAACAACCTAAAATGACATGAAGTAGGACTGCAGAAAATGTGAGAGAGAGATGTCACTGGAATTCTGTGGACACAGATTTCGTGCAAGCCTGCTGGTTAGCAAGCATTTTGCTAACATTAGCAAACTTAAGATGTGAGTATTTCCACCAGCAAGATAATCATAACCATGATCATCATCTTTCACAGAGTGAAAAGAGTCAGGACTTAGAGAGGATTCATTGTACAGAAAAATCTTAAAAATAATCTCTGACCTGCTCAAAAATCACCAAAATCTCTAATTTTACACATACTTCCTGCAGTTATTGCATTCGCTATTTTGGGTTATTTGTTCAGTTTATCAGTTGTTCTGTGCTTTTACTATTATGTCTTGGATAGACAATGAAATATCCATAAAATATGCCACTTTGTCAGGGATCATCAGTTTATCAAAATGATTCCCTTAAAGAAAAAGTTTGGGAACCACTGGCCTATAGCATGAACTGCCCATGAAAGAACAGGCCATTTGTCACTAATACACATATTTTATCATTGCCTTTTGCTATGTACATAGTTCTTCTGTCTCCAACACAGACTTTTATTCCTCCATACCTCTCACCGCGATCATTCTCAATGCTTTCTGTCTTAAAAGACGTTGAGCAGGTTCAGAGAAAAGACTGACTAAAGCTAATGTTTGGCAGTGCTTTACTGGGTCTACCTTGTGACCTGATGTATGGATGCTGGAAACAAAGAGGTCTTTGTGGGGAGACCTCAGAGACATAGAGTTCACCCTCAGGTAGGGGCTTATGCTGTCTAAATCATTGCTGGGGCGTTTGTTTAAAACGGGTCTGTGCGGTATGTAAAATGAAGTGACGGTGTTTTAAAGTTGAGCGTAAATTCATCTTGATTTTATTGATAATTCATCATGTCGTGTAATGTGTTTTGGCAGAAGTGCTCGGCTCCCAGTTTTTGTAAAGCTTTTCCTCACCAAATGTGGCAGATCAAATTAGCCTTGATCTGTGTGTTCGGTAGAAATGTTTAACAGCAAGTTTTTTCTTGGTGGAGGGGGGCATGCTGTCTGACCTTCATCAACCTCAGACTTCTCAGAAAGTGAGAGGGTTATAAATAAAATCAAGAGAGCAAGTTTGCACATTCTTTGAAGGTACAGTTTGTATTTTATTGTATTTTTTGCTTTTGCAGTTCATATTTTCACTACTTCTGTGTGTATGTATGGGTTGAGCATTTAAGATGCACAGATTTAATTCAGTGCTCAGCTCTGTGTGAGGCTGAGTTGCATCGACTCGCTGCAAGTGTGTGCAGACAGACACTAATAACACTCCCTCTTCTCCATTCGAGGGTTTTTTTTTGTTCCTGAGTGCCTTTGCTCTCATTAAGCAGCCGTAGTAAGCTACTTGGCACCTGCGTTAAATGCGACCACCACCCGTTCATTAACACTAACGAAAGCGTGGCTGGCAGCCGCAATCCACGCCCAGGCTCGTCAAGTGGCCCCCTCACTGAAATTAGCTACATTTCACAAACAATTTCACCAACTCGTTACGTAGTTAGGTGTTTATTGGAAGATGGCTGACTCTGACTCTTAGAGGTTGTGTGTGTAATAAGCACACGCCAGGTTAAGATGAGGCAGCCCACATAATAAACCATTAATTTGCCTACAAAGTCAAACTGAACTTCCATTCACTTCCTCACAAACTTCAGAGGGACTCTATAGTAGTATAGAGCGCATCACATACTTAATCTAAAGGAAAGAATCTCTCTATGTTTGTATGTTATTCACACATCTCTTGTGAGAGTGATCATTTCAACCCAAATACAATCTTTCTGAAACCTTAACCAGGTATTTTCTGTCTTTAAACCAGGGTTTTAGCCAAATAAGACCCCAAAAAATCTGTCTAGAGCCACAACTATTACATTTGTCTTCTGACTTTTCCTTTTTTTTTGGATTTGGCATCCATCGCAAGCCAAGGTACACACAAGACTAGTCATTGGTAAAAATTTCATGGGAAATGGGCGGAGCCATAGACATGATGTGGATTTTAGATGACACAATATATATATATAAAATATAAAGCCACAGGTTGCTGACCTCAGCCCTAAACCTACCCAGATCTTAACCACAGTGTTGTCACATTATAAAACATAATTAGTTTGTACAACATGCACAATGAAGAAAAATCACATAAAAATCTTGAAAAAGTTTCACAAATCTAGGGTTCCCTTCGAGAGAAGGCCATGGCTGAGGACCCAAGGACATGCAATGTCGAATTTAATGCAATTTGGTCAGATGGTGGTGGCGTAACAGTAAACTTGACAGTTTGGCCTTGAACAATTGAACCATAAGCCTCAGAAGCTAATTTATTTTTTGGATTTGGTGGGTCCACACAAAACTATCCATATCAGCCACAACCATTTTGTCAAGATTGGTTTTCTTCAATTTTGAATTTTGTCCAGAGGCTTCTTCGGTTCTAAATGACTCATGGTAACCGTGCTTCCACTAATCATAACCATTAGGCAGTTAAGAAGCCTTTAAGATGAGAGTTGTCATCAAGAAAATTCTTCAAGAACCTCAAGCAAGTCACTTGTCCAAATCTGCTTTTTTGAGTTTTGGGGGTTTTTTTTTTTTTTGGTTTTTTTTAGACTTGGCCCTCAAAGTTTTCTCAAATGCTGTTGACAGGACTTTACAAAAAAAAAGAGAAAAAAAAGTTATATCTCCTGAAAGCTTTGTGCTATTGCAGCTAGATATGATATCTGAGTCACAATGACAAATTTGGTCGCAATCCACGCCATTGGCCATTTAGTCAATAGGTGGCCAAATATCCCAAGAACTGTTCGCCCAGTAGATATTGCTGAGGACCCAAGAGATTTCTTTGTCAAGTGTGAAACTGAGCAGTTCTCGACGATGCTGCAAGCAGCACTTCCAAGGGCCAAGCAATCGGCACTGCACTAGAATTTGTAATTGCTCTTTACAGTGTCTGGATGCTGCTTGGAACTTTTTCCTAAGAGTCTCATACTGTAGCCGTCAGGCTCAGCGTTGGCCCCCTGACCGTTCCCTTCCCCCTCTGTGTTATTGTTTGTATTCCCAGTCTCAGGTTTTTACCTCAGCGTCCCTGTAGTATTGACTTGTATTAATTCTGAGTAGGATTCAAAGTCCATTTATTTTCTTTACGGTATGGAAAGGCCTTGGTGACATGGCTCCCCTGTGTTTATAATTTTGCTTGTTTCAATTTGTGCTCGGCCTCCCCTGACAGACCCGGGACATGATGTATCGTACACCGCTGCCTTATCTGTTGATGTACAGTTTTAACCTTTTCAGAAGGTTGCCTCTCCTCTCTGCACAGACCCGTCTCCCTATTCTCCCCTTTTCAGCCTCACCTCCCCATCCAGAGCACAGGAAATACATACAGCACGGCGGCTGAATAAAAAGAAGACCATAACCCCTTTTCCAAAGTCATCTAATGTAAATGTTTAGGTTTTGTTTCCATAACATTTCCATATTAAGAGTTGGCGACCATGTGCAGCGGTGGACCATGGAAACGATGAGAGTTTGGGGGCTCGAGCTTTGTGCGGTGCCGCTGAGAGGCTGAGCTATGTGTGTGACATTGTGGTGAACTTTCAGTGTGCATCTGTGGGCTTTCTCCAGGGCTGTTAGCTTTGGCCTGTTTGCTCATAGATACAGCACCGTAAATCACACACTGTAAAATGTAGAATGCGGGGATGGGGTGCAGAAGCATGTACTGCTAGAAGGGCCTCTCGACGGGAGGGGCGTGTAGTCACATATTATTTTGTGCATGTGTCTGTCTCCTTACAGGTACTGTATGTAGAACATGCACTGCCTCAAGGCCCAGTCAACACGTTACAGTAGACGCATAACTATGAATAGAGCACGACTGATACTAGATTTTTTAGCCAGTGCAGATACCGAATTAGGCAGTAAAAAAAAAACTTCATAGTATATACATAACACAATATACATAAGCAGTTTTTTGCAGTAATCTCTCAAATGTGGTTATGAAACACTAAATGTTTTAGAAGCAGTATAATTTGCAATTATGGCATTATTGAAATTATTTATTTATTTTTAAGTAAGTAGCCATATACTAAGCAATAATGACCCTCTGGCTGTATATTATTCCGTACGTATTGTCCAAAATGACATCAGGGCACTGGAACAGTAAATGTTTGCTGGTATATTTAAATATTAACACAAACAGAACTATAGGGCTAATAGGGCTGCATGACATGTTAAAAAAAAACTTGTATTGCATTTATTATGAAGGATATTGCAGTTGTAATGTGGTGATGATCATTTTTGCATCACAATTTTCATTTTCAATAAAAAAAAAAAAAAACCTTTTAAAATCATAATGTGACATTAATTGGGGTCTGCAGGCACAAACATGTTCTCTTACATCTGGAGAATAAGATTTGTAAGCCAGGCCATCTCTGCAGCTCTACAGTATTAGATTATAATGCTATTTTATGACATCAAAAAATTGCAGTGATGCACTTGATAGTATTTCAATTGTGCAGCACACACATATACTGTATATGCAAGTGTAATTCCAAAAAAAGTTGATTGCAAAGATGATTTGCAAATTATTTTTGACTTATGTACAATTAAATATAGTACAATAACAAAATATTTAATGTTCAACCTGATGAACTTAATTGTTTTTGGTAAATAGACTCTTATTCTGAATTTGATGGCTGCGACATATTTCAAAAGAGTTGGGACAGGATCAAAAAAGACTGGGAAAGTCATGGAGTGCTCAGGAAACACCTGTTCGGAACATTCAAGAGGTAAACAGGTGACGGCTTCATGATTGGGTGTCGAAGAGGCGTCCTCAAAATAGATGGAGAAAAATGTCAAATAGTCCAACAATTTAAGAACAATGTTTCTCAACAGAAAACTGCAAGAAATTTAGGAATTTCACCATTTAGGATCCATAATATCACTAAAAGATTCAGAGGTGGGGGTGTGTTAATATCCATGGCAACCAGGCCCCATTAATGCTGAAAGGAAAGTTTTGGAGTAACAGATGCTGCCATCCAGACAAAGTCTTTTTTCTGGGAAGTCCCTGCTTAGTTCAGCAAGACAATGCTAACACACATTGGCAAAGAAAATTCACACAAAATAAGTGGGAAACATGCCCCTGTCCCAACCTTTTTTGAAACGTGCTGCAGGTGTCAAATTCATGTTGCGTGTACAGTATATCTACAAAAAACACTAAATGTGATCAATTTGAGCATTTATATATTTTGTCTTTGTACTGTATTCAATCTAATATAGGTCCAAAAATTTTGCAAATCATTGCACGCTGTTTTTTGGAAATCATGCATACCAATGTAGCTATGATGGGCCAATATCGTTCAGCCGGTAATATCAGCTGGCTGATATATCTGTCGGGCTCTAGCTGTGAACTCACATTTCTAATGTTCTTGAAATACCTTGTCGAAGTTGTAAGGTCAGCCATCTTGGTATTCATAATAAGCTCATAAATTAAAACCATACAAGAGACTAAAGATTCCCATAATTATTATTAAAATAGCACCATCGGGTATTCAAGTCTGTATTTTAATAGGAAATGATTGATCACAGGTTCAAGGTTTTATGCACTTTACCTTGGAGCTGAACTTCTGTTGCTCTCCGTGGCCCTTTGGCTAGCTTCCTGTCTGGGTCTCCAGAGGCCCCCACAACATTGTTAACTGTCTGAGGATAGAGTGTCTGGGACCGGAGCACTGTCAGGCTCCTGAATCTGGTCTTGCATGTGGGGGCTGAGGTGCTCTCCGTTCAGAGTTCAACTGTGACATGTCTTTATGCATGGCAGCTAATGTTCAAAGAGTAGGTATGATCTATATGAGGCAGAGAGGGGCCGCCGGTGGCTCTTCGGGGCATAATAAATAGCTTGAAAAGATGATTTATTACCTTTGTGAGGAGAAGTAGTGAAGAAGAACTCCTCCATTTTAATTGTTTCTGCACCTTTCAGCAGCAGACCTTCAGGTGTACAGTAGCTACAGTGTCTAAAAGACACAACAGCAACAAAATGATGAGAGGGAAGAGAACAAAAGGTAGAAGCACGGAGGAAAAAACATGTTTAAATAGTCTGAACTTGACTTCTCAGCTGCTTGGCAAGTCATTATTTATAGCTTTTAGTAACAGCAGTGCTCGCCAACTAAGGCAAAGTTTCTCTGGCTTTGAATGTGAATGAAACAGCTGGACACTGCTGGATTGGCTAACATTAACCGCCAGATGCCGTGTGTTTAAGTCTCAGACTTTGTGTTGAACTCTGCACGCTCTGCTACACTCTTAGAAAGAAAGGTGCTAACTAGAACAATAAAGGATTCTTTGGCTTGTCTCCATAGGGGAACCATTTTTGGTTCCTAGTAGAACCTTTTATAAAAGTTCTGCTTGGAACTCTTTAAGGCAGTTCCACCCAGAACCCCCTGCGAGATGTTCTAAAGAAATACCCTTCTATGGTGTAATAGTTTCACCTGGAATCCACAACCCTTTTATGTTCCCAAAGGTTTCATCCAGAACTCTCTCAGGGGGTTCTACCAAGAACCCTTTTATACTCCAATCCTTTCATCCAGAACTTACTTAGGGGCTCTACTGAGAACCCTTTCATATTCCAAGGATTCAGAACCCACTCAAAGTTGATTCAGAACCCTCTCAGGGGTTCTACCAAGGGTTTATAACCCTCTCAGGGGTTCTACCAAGAACCCTTTTAAATCCCAAGGGTTTCATCTAGAACCTACTCAGGAGTCCTTTCGAGAACCCTTATATTTCATCTACATAGAACCCACCCCACAGATTCTACCAAGAACCCTTTTATATTATGGTACAAAGAATCCCTGACGAAAGAGTTGTTCAGGGGTCCCAACAATCATTGAAGGAGTATTTTCTTGAAGAAGGGTTCTGTGGATGAAAAGGGCTCTTCGTGGAACCCTTTGTCTTACAAAGAACCCTTGTGAATCCTTTCTCAAAAAGGGGTTCTTCACAAGCAAATGGCTCTGTGTATAACCTCAGGCCTTCAGAAAGAACTCTTTTGGAACCTTTATTTCTTCTAGTGTGTGTACCAAAGGCTTCCGATGACAGGATGCGGAGGCCTTGGTGTGTAGAGCTTTGTTATTTAACAGATTATTGTTATTTCACTGCCATTGTAATGTGATCGAGTGTGTATCACCCTGTCAGACAGATCTTAATCTGCCTGCCGGCTTTTTTTGTTTGATTCAGCACAAGTTTCCTGGATGGTGATCAAAGGCAAATACCTTAGCGACCTTATCTCTCATAGATCAATCTTGCTGGTGTCCCATCTTTCTGCCTCTTCACTTGCTTATTCCTGCTTTTTCTGTTACGCCTTCCAAATCCAAAGTCAACAGCCGTAAGCATTTTGCTGATATGGATTCAAAAGCAGCGCTATAACTCATTCATAGCTACTTCAGAAGATTCTCAGCGATGATGTATTAACAAAAGACCGGCTTTGTTTCTATTGTTTTGCAGGTTTGGTCCAGGCCTTGTGATCTACTGGTATGGTTTCATAGGAGAGCTCGACTGCCAGAGAGACAGAGGTATCCTGCTCAAAGACTGCTTCCCTACAGACATAGTCACCCTGTGCCACGGCGCCCAGCAGGACCGACCGCCACAAGAGCCAGAATAAAGACAAAGAGTGAGAAAAAAAACTAAAGATGGAAGGATGAATGAAAGGAAGACGAGGAGGCGGGAAGGGTAGGAACAAGGGGTGGATACCTAGATCCGGAAGCAATTTGGCTTTCCTGCAGCGCAAGAGTCCTGGCAAAAATCTGCCCTGAACTCCACCTGACCTTCTGTCTCTGTCTGTCTCTGCCTTTCTTCCTCCCTCCCTCTCTACCACATGTAAATACACACCAGCACTCTGTACATCTGACAGCACAGGGTCAGATTCATACCTGTGTGTGGAAACACCATCTTGGAGGCTTTCCTGGTTGTGTTCGGCTCCTCCTGGCCCCTGGATGGCCTCTCGCAGCGGACGGCCAGGGTGAGAGCCGGGGCCGGAGCAGGACATATGGCCCTTCCTTATCACACCCAAAGCCCTGGCCTTTGTCACTCCTTCCTCCTCTGCTCCATCGGCAGATAAGAGAGGTGCAGTCCGGGGGCTGTGTGGACGCCTGACGCTCACCTGCGTCACTCGGTGCCCTCTCCGTCGCTCTCCACGGGGGTAAACAGGATCATTTCTGAGTAAAGCTGCTCTCACTCTGACCTTTTTTCACTTAACATTACAAAATCTATTTCTTTTTCTTTTTTTTACCACAGTAGGTTGAAGCAAGGGTTCACACCACAGCTAAATTTTATCACAGAATTATATCAACACTTTCTATCTGCTTCTGAAGTGTGAATTTACTTAATTAATTATAATTAATTAAGTAGAAATCATTTTTTCACACAGTTCTCACTAACCTCAAGTGCCAAAGATTTTGATGATATTATACAGCAGGGCCTCATTCATAAAAATGTTCTGAGATGTATACTCACTTTACTTTTACTATACTTTAGAGGTCTTGGTCTTAACATCATTTCTGCTGGTGTACTCAAGTTTGATGCAGAAAAAAACCTTACTTACCTTACTTAAGAAGCCCATTTTTAACTTACACGCCTGTAATCTATAAATCTTAAATTAAAAATGATGGCACCTACCTTACACTCAGTGATTTCCTCTTATATAATACAGCACAAACTTTCTGGAAGATGATAACACAGTGATGGTAGAGGAGACTGAAGCCAGGCAACACTTACTATTCACTGGACTAAATTGTGTGTTGACACACAGATAATTCTGATCACATTGTTCATAAAGCTAACGCTCCCCAGGTTTGGACACACAGGCATCCCACACTGCAGTACTCATACATAAAGAGCAGGAAAATCACTTAAGTCAAGTCTAGACTTTGCTCAGAGATAAGATCATTTCCATGTCAAACGAAGGATTTATAGATAACTACTTATACATGGTTTTCTGCACAAGTCATACTGAAGATCATAATTGAGAGCCCATACGTAATTAGTTTTATAAATGAGGGCCTAGGTGTTAATTTTTTTTCTCCTCAGCTAGTTTGCATAGTGTTGAAAGTTAAATAATCCTCATCCTCAATTACTTGATTTTTTTTTTTTCTTTTCGATTAATCTGCTAATCGTCCGATTCCGATATCAGAAATGCTTCCAATACAGTCTAAAATGTTGGTTAAAGGAAACAGCGAGAATGTGAGTCTATGCATCGACCCAATACCACATAAACTTATTAGCCCCCGAAACGGGACCCTGCTAGAAACAGCATCCTGTACACCAAAGTATTTGAACCTGAGCCGGACTATACAACAATGACAGCAATCATTACATATCCAAACAGGGTTTGTAGTATATAGCTGGTGAGAAATAATGATAATAATGTATTTTTTTCCAAACACACTGGTCTTCGATCAGTACTTAGTACTTGCCTATAAGCAAGTTCAGTTATTAGAGTCAGTATTGGGAAGGAAAAATGGTATTGGAACATCTCAAAACATCAGAAATCTGAAAAGGCCATTACAAACAACAGTCCAGAACCCAACAATATTCACTTTACGGTGATATAAAACAGAGAAAATAGATAAATCTTCATACATGAGAAACTTGTTCAACATTTTCTGTTTAACAAATCAAAATTATTAATAATCATAATTATTGCCGATTCATTGTCTTTCCTTCAGCTTGTTTCAGCACCGATCATGGTTCACAATGTTATAATGTTATCAGCCTGATGTCAGTACTGAATATGTATCGTAGAAGCTGTTGTAGCCAACATTTGCTAACATCAACTAGCCAGCCAAGTAGCCTGAATCTCGCCACACGAGGGATTAAGGCATCTGCTGAGCCAGAGAGCAGTGAAAGGG
Source organism: Lutjanus campechanus (assembly GCA_027495735.1). Lineage (NCBI taxonomy): Eukaryota > Metazoa > Chordata > Actinopteri > Lutjaniformes > Lutjanidae > Lutjanus > Lutjanus campechanus. Next base: position 1,142 of record JAJHUR010098700.1, on the reverse strand, counting down.
CCACGTTAAAGGGGAAAAAAAGAGAGGAGGGAGTTTTATTTTGCATTTTGAGAATAAAGTCAAACTTTTAGTATTTGTGCCAGGCATAAGAAAAAAAAATCAGTGGAGGATTTTTTTTAAATTTTGTATTATGGGAATAAAACTGAAATGTTGAGCATGATGTCAAAATGCCAAAAAATAAAGTTGAAATGCCATGTCAAGAATAAATTTCAAATATTTCACTTTTATTTCTTCTATTTTCTCAACATTTCGACTTCATTCTCAAAATGCAAAATAGTCTTCTTCCTCTGATCTGTTTCCTTATGCCTGGCCCTAATACTCTGTAAAAAAAAAAAAGAAAGAAAGAAAGAAAGAAAACAACATTCAGTCCTTGGCACGTTCTGTCCCACATTTTGCACTGTGATCATTCAAAATAAGTCTTTTTATTACAATGCAATTTTATGTATATGTATATTATTAATAAATAAGTTTTGACAAATGATTTTGAAGATGTTCTTGTCATGAATATTAACAACATAAACTTAACATCCGTGTTATATATGTCTTTAACTTAAGTGAGTGCCCACAGGTACGTATAAACACCTGATTTCCATGTAAAGGTGTGTGACTATCCAGCAGTTGTCTGTTGCAGATCTTTACAACCCCGGTGCCTTTTATGAGCAGACACCAATGGAAGAAACACAGCCCGGCGAGGGGAAACCAGAAGTGAACATAAAGTTGAGTGATGCTTTTAGAGGAAGATATGCACTACCTATAGGGGGTCCCTGTCGACTTCTCTTCTTTATGGTGCAAAAAACGATAAGAGGAAAGAAAGTGAAAGCATGAAGAACCTGCCACCACCTCAGAGAATGCATCTTATAATAAGAAGGGAATCATTTTACATGTGTTGTGCCCCCTAACTGTTGCAGTATTGAATTTGTTTCCTAATATCCAGAGGTGACAAAAGTGCACACAGTCTTTATTCAAGTAGAAGTACAGATACTTGTGCAATAAATTTTTCTAAAAAGACTGGTAAAAGTAGAAGTACTGACCCAACTTCTTTACTCAAGTAAAAGTGGAAAAAGTAGACCCTGAAATGTACTCAAAGTATAAAAGTCGTCCTCTAAAGGACATTTCTACCAGCTGTTTCTGTGTAAAGCTAA
>JAJHUR010098699.1:0-10442 GCA_027495735.1 Lutjanus campechanus | reverse complement strand
AGGCCATTGTTACCTCTTAATTAACACTTATTAAAGGCACTTTAATATAAAGTGTTACAGGGTAGTCTTAGTGGTACCCTTTTGTATTCTTTAGTCTAACTGTCTGTACAACCAGTCTGTAGCTGAGTACAATTATTATATTATGTCTGGATGTTTGCTGCTTCATTTTATGACACACTTTGCTTGTCTCTTTGTCTCTGCATCTTATAAAATAAGAGATAACAAGTGTGTGCATGTCCCAGTGTGTGCTGCTCTGTGCGCCTGCACAGTGAGCCTGTCGCTCCCACATACTCATTAAATTATTATTGGGCCACCCAATGTCTTAAAGTGCATGGCTGCTAACTGTGTGTGTATGTGTGTGTATAAGTATGTGGGTGTTGGGAGGGGGATTGTTAGACAACTGTTATCGTGATTGCAACTATAATCATAATAAACCAGGGATTAGAGAAGCACCGCCTGTCATATAAATAGGGATTAAGTTGGTCACACGGCGCCTTGTTCTATATTGTTATGATTTGTCTCCATTTGGCCTGTGCAGCTGAGGCTGTAAGTCCCCCCACCCCACCCCAAAGATAATGAGGATATATCAGCATTGTGTTAAAGTAATTGGGAGAGGTTTGTATTGTTGCCTGCTTCCTGATTTAATCGCTTTGTTGTGTTGTATCTGTAACAGTGTCACACTGAGGAGACGCAGACAGAGCAGCAGCCCATTTGCAGAACGCCGGGGGCGGTTTCATGTCAAATTTCTTAGCCATGCTTGTTGGTCTTGCATGTACTGATACGGTGTGTTATCGTCTCGCAGCCAAAATGTGACACAATAGTTACAATGGCGCATAAAGCGGGCTTCACATTTCACAAAGCGGAAAGGCTGCCAAGAGCCTTCTAACATGACCACGTAGGAAACATTAAAAAGAGTGACAGGCCAAGTGGAATTATCTTGGCTTCTGGCTGCTGTTACCTTGGAAGGCCAGAAAATCCTCCAGAGCATTGGGCAGACTATCCTCCCTCTGGTGCTCATGCTCATAAAGCCTGGCCATGTGATACTTCAGCAGGTGGTGCTGCTTCCCAAATCTACCTCGGCAATCAAAGTGAGCCAAGAGCTTCTCCAAATCCTGCAGGCGAGTCCTCAGCTTTTCTGCCTGTAATAGCACCCAGATTTATCACTGACAGTGTCAATGAGAATACAGATTTTGTAAGACCAAAAAAAAAAAAGAAAGAAAAAAGTCACCAAAAAGGCTGCGACAACAAATACCACAGCAAAATATCTATCCATCCGGATCTGTATTTATTTATTCAGACACAGGGATTGAGATAGGACTCTGATTCTTGGCGCACCACAACATCAAAATGTAGTATTTCAACAAAAGCAATGAATAAATGAATATCAACAACAGGATAAGGATAAAATACGGTTTTCATATCCGCATCCACTCACACTATTCTCTGCATAGCATGTGGCAGAAGAAAAGCATTTCAGGAGATAACTAGATTAGACTTCTTAGGAAATGGAAGTGCAGGTCTGAAAATGAAATGAAGGTTCTGTGATTGGCACCAATTTGTTGACCCTGGAAGTCAAATGGTCCAGACCTACAAAAAGAGCCTGTAATCTCGTTGTGATGGCACCTCTTTTTTAAAAAGCAGGGAGCGTGTTAGACGCGTTGCACATGTGTGACCATCAGGCGTGCAGAAGTATGTGTGTGTGGTAGTTACCTGTTATTGTCCCGCTGTTTTATGGGTTTTTTTTGTTACTGCTGGAATTTGCTCAAAAGTTAGTTTGCCTGCTCTTTAGAATTACATGACTGGATGCCTATATAAGATGAATTATTGTTGTTTTGTTTGTAGTTAATAGAGAAAAGAGGAAAAAAATGGAAGGAAAAAAGAGGAAAAGTGAAAAAAGGGAAAGATGGGAAAACTTTATTATATCTCAAGGTTGTCAAAAAAAAATCTATGTCTAAACTAGGGATGCTGAGTAAGACTTAAATAAAAACGGAATGCAAACACTTTTTGACTTGCATTCAGCTGAATAGAAAGACAATATGTTCAAACTTAACTGTTTTTTGTAAATATACGCTCGTTCTGAATTTGATGCCTGCAACATGTTTCAAAAAATTGATACACGTGCAACAAAAGACTGGGAAAGTTGCCTGATGCTAAAAAAAACACCTGTTTGGATCATTCAGGTAAACAGGTGAATTGGCAACAGGTGATTACATCATAATTGGGTATGAAAAGGGCATCCCTGAAAGGCTTAATTGTTCACAAGCATGGATGAGGCGAGGTTCACCTTTCTGTGAAAAACTGTGTGGGCAAATAGTCCAACAGTTTGTTTCACAACACAAAACTGTAAGGAATTTTGGTATTTAACCATCCACAATGCCTAAGAAAACACCTGTTGGTAAACATAGTTTGTTGCTACATCTACAAATGCAAATTAAGACTCTGCCATGCAAAGTGAAAGACATGTATCAACATCATCTTAAAGCGCTGCAGACTTCTCTGGGGCCTGAGCTCATCTGAGCTGGACTGATGTAAAGTGGAAAACTGTGCTGTGGTCTGATGAGTCCACATTTCAGATTGTTTTTGGAGATCATGGACGCTGTGACCCTCAGGATAAAGAGGAAAAGAACCATCCAGATTGTTACCAGCACCATCTTCAAAAGCATCTGTGATGGTATGAGGGTGTGTTAGTGCCCATGGCATCATGGGTAACTGTCACGTCTGTGAAGTTAATGCTGAAAGGTACATTTCATTCAGCTTATTTCAGAAACACAATGACAAGACACACTCTGCAGGTGTCTCACTTTGTACTAAAAAGCATCAGGTACCAGACTGACCTGCCTGCAGTCCGCACTCGTCTACAACTGAAAATTGTTGTGCGTTATGAAGCGCATTATGAAGTTTTAAAAAGCTTATCAGTTTGAACTTTAAACATCTTGTCTTTGTACTGTATTCATTTGAATATAGGTTTAAAATGATTTGCAAATCATTGCATTCTGTTTTTTTTACGTTTTACACATAATCACAACTTTTTGGGAAGTGGGGTTGTAAAAAACAGAACAGTTAGATGACTAAAAATTGTAAAAAATAGTTTGTGTGCATTTCCAACAGTTCCATGTACCCTGAACATGAAATTGTTCAGTGAGATGTAACCTTGGAAGTCAAATGGTCCAGACCTATAAACAGAGGCTGTAATCTTCACTGTGATTGCACCTCTTTTTTAAAACCAGGGAGCATTTTACACATGTTGCACATGTGTGATTATCAGGTAGCAGCAGAAATATCTGTGGTTGTTGACTGTATCAGTTGGCACCCAAAGTGTGAGCTCACATCTTCAGTCCAGTCATTATAACACAACATATGCTTTATAAAAAAAACACACCATGCTCCTCTGCAGTGATTCATTCTTTGCTTTCGAACGAGCACCATATATCTCTCTCATTATTTGATCCCATTCTTTCCGGTTTCTTTTTAATATCTTTCTTGATCATCGATCACACGTCTCTGTCTTTTTCAACCTTCCTCTCTTTGTGCTTGTTAGTCTTTTTCCTTCCTGCGCGTAAGCCGGAGGAGGATGTGAGCGGAAAGATAGAGAGTGGGAGAGGCAGAAAAGGGAGAGCTGGGGGAGACTGAGGATAGTGAGAGTAATTGCAGGTGTTCAGAGCAGACAAGGCTCGGGATGTTCGCTGAATTGCTAACACCATGGAAATCACAGCATGCATTCACACAGGTACAAGCCGGTCCGGAGAGAACACAGAGCCACTTTGGCTGGAACAAGAATATGTACAAAGAAAAGACAGAACATGTCAGTGGTATTGGATTGGCCTCAGAAGCCAAATCCAGGGACGCGGCACCTTAGCATACAGACGTGGGCTGCAACAAATCTAAAGGGACAGAAAGAAGCAGCACAGGAGATCATTAGGGCAAATGTCTCTTTCTGTTTCACTGCACATCTACTGTTTACTTGCAATCTACAAATACAAAGAAGCCATATGGCTGTCATGAGGGTCTACAAAGGCGAGATGTGCTGGGGGAGGGGGTGGGTGATGCTATTTCAAGAACAAATTGCAGCTCATAATAGCAAGAGCCAAGACACAATCAGTGTGCGAAGAATTTATATTTGACTATGTGCAGCTATATATACAGCAGACACACATCAATAAATGTGCAAAGATTCCAGCAGGGGCAGAAGTGCATTTACTTTACAACTAACTTGAATGTAGCATTTTCTAAAATGCTGAACTTTTCTACTCATTACATCTCAGAGGGAATTAATGTGCTTTTAAACTAAATATATCTCCCGACTGCAGTTAATTCTGCCTTTGAATGTCAAGACTTAGTGAAAGTAAAATATTTATTGCTGAAACTAATTAACTGATCAGTTGATTAACAGAAACTCTTTAACTTCTCTTGACATGTTCAAAAATACTTTAAAATCTGTTTTGACAGAACACTTTCACTATTTGCTTTGATGATTCTTTTTAGCCTCTGATTCATGTGTTTTTCCACATTTGTTTCTTGTGTTCTGATGTTTTGTGATGTATACTTTTGGATCTGTTTACTGTGTTTTGACATGTTTTGTTTTTGTAACATATGTTTTTGTATCTGCTTATTGTGTTTTGGAATGTTTTGTTTTTGTGATGTATGTTTTGTTATCTGATTGTTGTTTGCTGTCTGAACTTTTATATGAAACTTTCTTTTTTTTAAATCTTCTTCTGCCCATCTTGACCAGGACACCCTAGCAGAAGAGATGTTGTACCTCCATGAGACCTGCTTAGTAAAATAAAGGATGAATAAATAAAAGTGAATTGTTCCATTCAGATCAAACAGAATAAGGGTGCTGCTATTATGCATGTTGACTGATTGAACTGGACCATATTAGTGTCACTGGTAACACCTGTGTTTACCCTACTATTTTTTATTAATATGGCTGCCATGAAAAAGTTCTATCATCACAGACCCTGCAGCTTCCCTCAGTTATACAGAGCTTTTTAGTCTTTTTCAGCTTATTGGTTTAGTTTCCTACAACTTTACTGTTTTGGTTCACTCTCACCACACTGGGTGTATCAGCCAGCTGTACTCAGCAAAAACACTCTAAAATACCTTGCTGTACACTATCTGCACAACACCAAAAAAGCAGACAGACAAAGTTAGCAAGTAGTTTGCAAAGTATTTTGCAGCTAAAAAAACAGATATTTTTCTTAGAGAAGTGACTGTTAGTCTCCACCATTGACTGTAAGTAAAGACAGAGTCTTCACTTCTTCCCACCGAGTCTTCACTTCTTCCCACCGTGCAAAATTAAAGCTAAAATATCCTGAATGCGAGCCCTGAGATCTTGCAATGCGATGTCATTTGTAGCCAGAGTCTGCACAGATGTGATCAAGATTGAAGCTGCAGTATCAAGGTCAACCCCCAGACACCTGGCCGAGTCAATTTGGAACTGAGCTCAGCTGTCAGTGATGATGTGAAACCCTGTTTTATGGCATCAAGTAACTAATTAAAACCACATTTCAGAATAAATTAACACTTGAACATACATCTGCATGATGAGAACTACTGAAAATGTCAGAAACTTTGGAAAAATCTTTGGAAAAAACTGTAATTGATGTGTGCTTTAATGTTTTCGTTTGCCCCCTCTGCTAACATGGAGGGGGAGGGTTTTATAACTTATACTGCAGCCAGCCACCAGGGGGTGATAGAGATGTTTTGGCTTCACTTTTGGGGAGCTCTGATGTTGTGTCCATCTTTACGTCAACAGCTTCTACCATGAGAAGAGAAATGTGACTCCTGGTAATTCCAAAGTCAACGTATTCACATGTTGTGTCCTCTTAGCTGGCTCGCTAACATTAATCCTATTACAAATCACCTTCTTAAAATTCTGCACATGCTTAATACAGATGATGTGGTTGCTGAGTTTTTGGAGTTGTTTAAAGGCACCACTGACAAAGCTGAGCTGAGTAATTAAAGTAATGTAATGAGTGATGTAATGTAATTATTTTTGCTGTTGAGTGTTTAGTAAAGTAATGTAATTACTTTTTCAGTGTTTAGGTCTCTTTCCCACTGCCAGATGTGTGAGAAGGCAATGGTTTGTCATATCAACTGAACTGGTGGCATTTCAGTGTTACGTCCAGCTTGCTTCAGTTGCCCTTTTCCCAAAAAATCAGTAAATGCAGACCACTATTAAAACCATTATGTGTAGATTTTGAAAATTTCTATTTTGCTCCCCCCAGATGGTGTTTCTCACATAAACACACACAAACGGTCACAAACAACCATAAACTCACCTGCTTCTTGACAAGGCCATAGCAAACAGGGCATTCCTCACACTGGTGTGTGGCTCTGTTGTGGAAATAGTTCAACTCACATTTGTCACACTTATAACCCACGAAGCCCGGGCGACAGTGGCAGGTACCGTTACTGTGGCACTGCATGGAAATGGAGCCCATTGGGTCACAGTTGCAAGCTGTGGAAGAAGAGGACATGGGACAGCGGGATGGGACCACAGAGAAAACGAGGGAGCAGCGGTGGAGCAGAGGTAAACATTTGAAGAGTTAGAAACGCCTTCATGTGGGATCTGTATTAGAAGATGTATTAGAGGATTAGAGGATGGTACACAGTGCAGTTGCGATGCCTGAAGTGAAGTCCTGTACCTCTGCAACCTCGTGACGAGAATCCAAAGAAGCCCGCACGGCAAGAATCACACAGTCTCCCCTCCACTCCTGCACGACACACACACTGGCCTGTGATTGGATGACACGCGACCGACGACGAGCCAATTGGATTACACGTGCACCTAAAGGAAAGGCAGGAAAATATCTTAGTAATAGATTCAGTTTGTAAGCTCAGTTATGATTCAACAGAAATGATTTATATACCTCTCACATCCTACACCTGGTTGGAGGTTGAAGAATCCAACTTCACAAGTGCTGCAATCCCGTCCAGTCACGTGACTCAGGCACTGACAGTTTCCTGTCTGAGGGTGGCATTCGTTTACATGCCCAGAGGTTCCAGCAGGATTACAGCTGCACGCTAGATGAAACAAATAAGACAACTTAATTATTAAAACATAGAGAATATTATATTTTTAACAACTCAAATCATGGCAATCCCTCATGTTAGCATGGAGACTTTTTTTATTGATTTAATCTCAGAGTGCTTAAGGTGAAAATGAGGTTGCACTTTATTTTAATGTACACTAACCAGATGTAACAAGCTGTATTTTGTATCCAATTAGACAAAAATTATAAGTAATAAGTACTTTATTAGACAGTATTAGACCCTTTATTAGACCATTATTTGATTTTGGTACAGGGTATATGGGGACACATTACAACAGAACTGAACTGTAAACTAAAGTGTATTATTTGAAATCTCATATCTGCTACTTGAGACACACTTTCTTTGGCTTGTCCCGTATAATTGGCTGAGAAGCCAAGATCGATGCTTACTTCTCTGATCAGATCATATCACCTGCCTACAGCATTACAACAAGTCTAGGCTGTCACCCATAGTCAACAGATTCCTCTACCTCTACAACTTTGGTCCTTACAGTACTTGGTAGATCTGGTTCACATATTGTTTTTAAGTCTAAAAATTTTCTAACAATATAAACAATGCACTTCAGTTAACAGTACAGTTCTGTTGTAACTGTACTGACTATTCACCCTCTAATAAAGTCTAATAAAGGGTCTAATAGTGTCTAATAAAGAACATATTTCTAGTTATTGTCTAATTTGATGCAAACTCTGGCTTGTTATGTCTTATTAGTGTACAATAAAATAAAGTACATTCAGAAAGCACAGACAGTACCAGGGAGGATCAAGTACCTCTTTCTGATATTTTTCTGTAAGGAACTTGGCCCTGCAGGGGCTTAATGAACACATCACAGCTATTACTCTTTGGGTTTCTGTCTGCCTTATTTCACTCAGACCTTTTTTTTTTAATCCTCCCAAAGACAGTCTTTTTCTTTCTCTCTTTTTGTATATCTCTTTGACTCACAGCCATTTGTTCAGCTTTCGCCTTTCATGACTCAAGAGTGCTACACCTGTCGAATTCCTGAGCTGATTAGTCAAGTCCGTCTGAATGCACTATTCTCTGTGTTCCTTTAAAGCCAGAACCCAAGGCCATGTAGTCCTTTAATGGAATTTGTGCTGAATAATGTTTAGACTATTTTTCTCTACCTGTCTTGTGGTAAACAGAATAATCTGAATCTCTACGGTCATATTGACGGCATATCTTGAATGAGTGGTAAAGATCCCCATTAAATATGTTTAAAACACTGTTACAACCCCTCCTCTCCACTGGGTGTCCCTGTGCACTTGAAGCCAAAATATCCCTGATACGAGCACTGCCATCTTGCACTCGTGAGGTCATTAGGAGTCTGTGCAGAAGTGACCGGTGTTGGAGCCGCGCTATCGCATTTCCGCTCACACAGCCGGCTGACTTAACCGCGAGTAGCTTAGCTGTCAATCATGATGTGAAGCCCCATATTTATAGAATCAAATAACTAATGTATAAGAAAAAAAGATGAACATTTGAAAACACACCAGCATGATATGAGCTACCTTAAAATGACAGAAACTGTGCAACAGAAAAAGTTTAATTTGGCCAATGTCCCATCTGCTAACATTTAGGGGACTGGATTTATGGCTTATACTGGAGCCAGCCTTCAAGGGATGAGATTTTTGGCTCTTTATGGGGAAACACACCCTGGTCCCCTATAAAGACCCCCCCCCCCCCCCCCAAAGGCTGTGCAACATGGAGGTTTAAAATGTTTTTTCTCACTATAGTTCAGTATAAAATTCTTAAAATGACACCTACTACTTCTCCCTCATTGTGAAATCTTGATCTATAAATACTGACAGAAGCCCTGAGAGGAAAGTGAGAAATTTTTTTTTTCTGGTGATCCATTTTTAGTAAAAATGGGATTACTTAGCCAGGATTACAATTTTAAAACTCATTTTAAAATAAAGAACGATATACTATCATGGGCAGTGCACACTTCACTCATGACAACACTCTGGCTTCAGTGAAAGCATAGCTTATGTTTCATTTTCATGTCCTCTGGTGAAAAAATGCTTCTCTGGGTAGAAATTTTGCAGTTACAGTATTTTGTCTTTAAATCAGCAACATCACAGAACAGTGAAGTTCTGCTTTCAGATGTGAAAACGCTGTCATTATCCAAGGACTCGACTAATTAAAATACACATTTACAGGAAATACCAACTGCTAACATAAGCAACACAGAAATTCAGTTATTTGGCTAACCTGTAAATACCTTCAACACTGCTGAAAAATATTTTGGAACTGCAGGTGGTGATGCTGGTGACCAGAATAGTGGGTGGATAAAAACATAAATTTCAAACCAGAATAAATTTATGTCAGTTTACTTGAACGTTAAGTGTGAAGTATGCCTAGAAAACTTAACAAAGTACATTTAAATTTGCATAATTAATGCTATTAATTTAAACAAGCATTCACGCAGGACAAAGGAAGGAGTATCCGGACAAACTATTAATTAATCTAACAACGATCATAGAACATTATAAAAGGCTGAACAATTTCACAATTTGGTATTTAGGTAATCCAAAAGTAAGTAAAAGTAATCCAGTTACATTACTTTAATATTGTGATACTTGGATTAGGTTACTGATTACAGTATTTAACAGGTAATCACTAATTGTAACAGACTACATTTTTAAAGTAACCTTCCCAAGAGAAGAGTCTTATTCAACCAGGTTTTCATTAACCCACCTCAAACTCCATTCGAGGCTGCACCTTGCTCACTATGCTGTAGCTGCCTTTAGTTAGTTAGCTCAGTTAGCGGTCCTATTTGACTGGAACACAGCCTCTGAGACTGACGCAGGACAGTTTGACAAAAGGAACTATGGTACCAAGGTGATTTACAGTTGCTTCAACCAGGACTCTGATTCCGTGGATGATGAAGAGATAGCCGGTTCAGGTGGGAAGAGGAGGCACGAAGCATATTTTAAGAATACGCCAGAAATGTATTTCAAACTGTGCTAATCTGCTGATAGAGTTAAACATTTCTAGGCAAAAGAAAGACATGTAAGGTTTCATAACCTCTGAACACACAATATACTTATGTTAAGAATGCATGGAGAAATTAAAACTCCCATAGAAGAAAGTGTCAAAGCTTTCAGTCCTACTTGGAACATGGGTATGGGGTAAGGTTACTGTCAAAAGTTTCGTGCGTGTACGCACACAAATCGTGCAAGTATTAAAAATGTGTGTGTGTAAGTCTATAGTTGTGCATAAATAAAAAATTTGTAAACTCTTGTTTAAGTCAAATCACGCATAGATTATGCAGTGTATAAATTCTCTGTGAGAATACAACTCATAAAGTTACAACTTTACTAAATTACAAATACAGATTGCAGTTTACGGACGTACGCTTTCTTCAGAATGAATGCGAATCTGACAAG